>JBBPLV010001353.1:0-10157 GCA_038089975.1 Boletellus ananiceps | reverse complement strand
ATAATCAGACAGGGTTGAAGCACAGCATCCATCAGAATCTTATGTTATTTACTAAATGATAGTTGATAATATCAGGGTCAAATAAGTGTTCCAATGACATGTCATTTTAATATGGTTATATCTCAGTGCCATGACAACCAAATCACATAACTAAGGGCTCCATTTCAAGGCAGGGGTTAGGGCTATTAATGACCCAGCAAGGGCTAGAGCTAATGCCTTTTGGTTCTCCTACAAATGTCAAGTCTTTCCAAAATAGCTAAACATTGGGACACTTTTTTGAGCCACTGTATACCCTAGCCCCCCATCCCACTTGCCACCACCATCCTCCCCCTCCAGTTGCTTGGGCAGACAAGCCCACACAGGACCAACAGCCACTGTTACGCGAACTGCGTACAATCTCCTATGTCAGTGATGTGGTCCTATGTTCCCGGAAGGTAACACTCGGACAGCGTCCACTCAATAGTAGGACGAAGACTAATCGAAGTCGGAAGCTCGCTATCCGGAAGATCAGACTCGCGGATGGCCAGAGACTGCATGTAGGATTGCGCAGAACTAGCTAGAGAACGGATATCGTACAGGGCACGGTTTAAATACCTAGGTAGAGCTGTACCTCACTAATGTAGTAATTCCGGGTATGGTAACGAAGAGATGCCTAGTATGGATCGTGGGAAGATGCAGCATCAATAATGAGATGATGCTGTAGGAGGGCTATGTGTCCGAGAGTAGAAAGTGGGGCATACCAAATGTAGTAACTCAAGAGTCCCTTTCCGGTAGCGGATACAAGGGGAATACCGGAAAGGTAGCGTCATCTAGGAAGGAAGGCAAAGTAGTGGGACAGAATAAGGAAGAATGGTAACGCAAACCGTAGACCGCGTCAGAGGTTGTAGCAGCCACTAGTGAGACCAGAACCAGGTTGGTCTCTGCGTTTCATGGTGACCTTTCCCAACACAAGCAACAGAGCAGGACAGTGGGGAGGGAATACCTCTGACTGGTAATCTGATCCAACCCCTCTACCATTTCTTCGTTTATTGTAGAACATTACATGTGAAAATTACTTCTTTCCCTTCACACACCTACCCTTATGCCAATGCTATCTTGACCATTATCTGATATTGACAACCCCCCATTATGCTTAGACTGTCTCCTAGAATTCCACTTGAACACCTTCCTGTTCAATCTGCTAGACAATCCCACCGCTGTTATGATTCACCTCTTTTCTCTCTCTTTTCCTCACCACTGCCACTTATGTGTCCCTTATTACTTCGTCATCTGACCAGCTAGACCCTTTGTCATATTCCTTTAGTCCTCATCCAATCTAACTTGGACTTCCTCTTCCTTTCCTGACACCTATGTCATTGATGCTTATGCTTCCATCCAATCCAACTCAGACCCCTTGTTATTCTTTTCTCTTTCTCCCATATATGGTAGTTGGTCCGTACATCCTCTGGACTAGTATATAAGCCCTCGTTGTCTAGCATGTACCCTAAGCTAGACTTACCTGGCATACCCTGCAATCTACCTTTATGGTCCTTTGCTTTCACTCCTTGTCCACCAACAAGGACTTCTCCTTGTCTGGAACATCCCTTCATCTCTTGCTCCATAGGAAGGCCCTCCGGATAATGTCTCTCATCCCGAAGGTACCATACCTTCATCTTGTTACAACTTCTAAGGGGATCTATGGTCTGCAGTATCACTCTTCCTTGTTCTCTCCTACTACTTTCCCTTCCTACTTAGACGACGCGACCTATCTGGTATTCCCTTTGTATCCACTACTGGATAGGGACTCTTGAGTTACTACATTTGGTATGCTCCACTTTCTACTCTCAGACACATAGCCCTCCCACAGCATCATCTCATTATTGATGCTGCATATCCCCCATTCCCATACTAGGCATCTCTTCGTTACTATACCAGGAATTACTACAACTAGTGAAGTACAGCTCTACCTAGGTATTTAAACCATGCCATGTACGATACTTGTTCCCTAGCTAGTTCTGCGCAATTCTATGTGCAGTCTCTGGCCATCCGTGAGTCCTTAACTAGGATAGTGAGCTTCCGACTTCTATTAGTCTTCGTCCTACTACCAAGTGGATGCTGTCCGAGTGTTACCTTACAGAACATAGGACTCCGAATTGAAACTTAGGAGATTGTACGCAGTCCACATAATAAAAAGAACTAGCTCCCTTATTGCCCCTGCTATTCAGCAGAAGGGTGAGTACCACGAAACCACGTTGTACCAAAGTCCAGATGATCGAGAGTCTTCCCTAGAATCTGAGGAAGAAGTGGAACACAAGGAAGTATTCTTCAAAAACAAGCCAACCCCTAGTGTAACCCCTACAGAACCCTGACCATTTGAAAACCCCTACCAGACTAATTCCCCTGTCCCTCCTTGACGAATCACTGGCCCCTTCAGCGCACCTAGGCCTCCACCTCCTAGCCTATTGTTCTGAGAGCACAGAAGAAGGAGATCTGTCACTCCAGAAACTGTCCTTGAACACACTTTGTTAGCCCCAGCCACCACTCCTGCCCCAGCCCTTTCTCTGGTAGTACTTATCACTGATACTACGGAGGAACATGAAGATGTACCAATGGCGGACGCAGCTCAACATGATCAAAAGAGGGAACTTCAGGCAGCCCTACCTGGAGATTTCAACAGAAACGCCACTGACGTGACCAGATGGATGTTGGCAATGACGGCCTTCTTTACAATCAATCAGGACATCTACAATGACGATTCACTACTCATCTTAACCTGCCTCAACAAAATGAACAAAGGTTGAGCTGCAGCATTCGCGGAAACTTGGTATCCAAAAGTCACCAATGGCACCTTCGCTCAATTCCACGAAGCATTCCAGGATTCCTTTGTTCCAACTGGACAGCAGAAAAGAGCTTGGAATGAGCTATACAAGCTAAAGCAGAATGATTTCAAGGATGAAAGTGAGAAAGCGCTCCCTGGAAGACTCCAGAGAGGCAACTTCAACACATATGCCACTACCTTCAAGTTGAAGGTAATGAGGAGTAAACTGGAAACAGGACATGATGAGATCCTGATCGACATTCTTCGACAAGGAGTCAATGAACGATTGGCCAATATGATGGCCACATTGAATCCCCAGTCAATGAAATGGAGGGATTGGATCAAGAAGGCCCATGTGTTCGATGAAAACATTCGTCACCTTAGGAAGATCAGAGAACAGAAGAATTATATACCTCTTCCTTCATCCGGGAGCTCCCACAACCATCAAGACCCAAACACCATGGACGTCGACGCCATCCGCCTCAAACCCATTGAATGCGCTGAACATATGAAGAACAGTAAATGCTTCATCTGTCACTGAGTGGGCTGCCATACCACCAATCATCCTCATGGGGAACCTTGACCCTGCCAATTTCCAACTAGACCTCATGCAGTAAAGACTGTAGAAACCAGGGAGGACGCCCTTGGAGAGTTTATCCAAAACTCTGACCTACCGAGGGAGGAGTTATTTCAGATCCTCTGCACTTGTACCACTGAAGACCAGGACGTACGCATACTCAACACATCTCAGGATTTTTAACTGGGAGGAAAGTAACAATGTCTTTACCTCCCCTTTCTGTCACACCTGTATTTGTACTAGGCCCTCATTCTAGAGCAATCAAACTCCCCATTCACCTATATGAATCTGATGCGACCCAAAGCATTGAAATCTCTGCACTCATGGACAGCGGAGCAACCGGATGCCTCATCAATAAATACCTCGTTCACCTCAAAGGATGGAAGACATGACGGCTCCCCCAACCGATCTGTGCCCACAACATGGACAGTTCCGAAAACAAAAATGGGATCATCCAACAATATGTAGTTCTAAAGGTCACTTACAGATCCTGGACGGAACGATGACAATTCTTGGTCATCGATTGTGGGACCAAGAAGGTCATTTTAGGAATGAATTGGCTCAGGGAAATCAATCCAACCATTGACTGGGCAACCGGCCAGATCAAAGTCGAGGACTCCCCATCAGGTCCATCCAAAACTGATCCAACAGAACAACGATACCTCCTCTGATATCTTGGGATACTTCCCGAATCAGAGATGTTGGCCAAACTCATTATCTCTACCGAGCTGGCCCAACAGACAGTAAAAACCAATACTGTCCTCCTGATAGAATATGAGGAATTCCGCAGTGTTTTTGAGGAACCAAAGGACGGCAAGCTACCCCCCTCTCACCCTTACAACCATGCTATAGATCTCACCCCAGACTTTGCACCAAAGGTGGCCAAAGCCTACCCTCTGAACCCCGCCGATCTCACCACCTATAAAGCCTTCATCGATGAACATCTAAAGTCCAGAAAGATCAAACCTTCCAAATCTCCTCAAGCATCCCCTTTCTTCTTTGTCCAGAAGAAAGATGGTGGGTTGCGACCTTGTCAGGATTACTGATACCTCAATCAACACACTGTCAAGAATGCCTATCCCCTCCCACTCATCTCCGACCTCATTGATCAGCTCAAAGACTCCTCCTTGTTCACTAAAATGGATGTTCAATGGGGGTACAACAATGTTCACATCAAGGCCTTGGATACCTGGAAGGCAGCATTCATCACCCCGTTCAGCTTATATGAACCAACTGTCATGTTTTTTGGTCTCTGCAATTCCCCTTTGACTTTCCAGGCCCTTATGGACAATATCTTTCATAATATGATCTTGGAGGGATGGCTATTGATTTACATGGATGACCTTATCATACATACTGCAGGGGACACACAACTACACCACCATCAAACACTCCAGGTGTTGCAACGAATGAGGGACCATCATTTATTCCTCAAGTTATCCAAATGCTTTTTCAATGTTTCAGAGGTGGAGTACTTGGGGATGGTTATTCGTCCAGGAGCCATCACCTTGGACCCTGCTAAGCTGACGGTAATCTGAGACTGGCACCCCCCACATTCTGTCAAAGCCATCCGGTCATTCATTGGGTTTTGCAACTTCTATCAGAAATTTATCCCTAACTTCTCTTCCATCGCGCACCCACTCCATGACCTCATCAAGAAGGGGGTTGCTTGGGAGTGGAAGCATTCCTCTCACATCCCATTCTTCACCTCCCTCACACAGAGTCTCCATTTTGGGTCATGATGGATGCCTCTCTCATCGCATCCAGCGCTATTCTTATGCAGAAAGATGGTAATGGCGATTTACACTCCTGTGCCTACCTCTCGAAAACCTTTTCCCCAGAGGAATGTAACTATGACATCTATGACTGCGAGTTGCTCACTGTCATCCACATGCTCGAGGAGTGGAAGCAAGACCTGACCAGCATCGCACACCCCGTCACCATCCTCACTGACCATAAGAACCTGGCTTACTTCAAGCAACCCCACAAGCTGTCACGTCGACAGGCTCGCTGGATGCTGTTCCTCCAGGATTTCGATCTATGCTTTTCCCATATCCCTGGTACCCAGATAGGCCCTGCCGACGCGCTCTCTTGCTTGCCGGATGTTTCCACTCTTGCTGATAATCAGGATGTCACCCTACTGCCCGCAGAGCATTTTGTCCATCTCCTAGATGTCACCCTTGTTGATAAGATCTCTCATTCTACTGCCTCGGATCCCTTTGTTACTGATGCGCTTAACGCCCTCCATCAGGGTTCTTCCCTCTTGCCTTGTGCCTCCCATTCCGACTGGCACTTTGACACCAGCAAGCTCTACTTTAAGGGGCGTCTGTATATTCCTGAGGTGGCCTGTCATGCCTTAGTCCATGCAATTCACAATGTGCCTGTCGCCGGACATCCTGGCTTTTTCCAGATGTTACACCTGTTGCAACATGACTATTGGTGGCTGGGTCTTTCCACCTTCGTGTGAAAATTCCTCCTCGGCTGCACCACCTGTCAAGCCAATAAGGTGCTGGCACTGCTTCTTGGCCTTTTCAGTCCATTTCTGTCGATCTCATTACTGGCCTGCCCCTATCTCGCAGTTTTGACTTGGTGATGGTCGTGGTTGACCACAGCCTTACAAAGGAGGTAATTTTCTGCCCCTGTTCTAAGGACATCAATGCCAAAGGAATAGCAAACCTCTTTTTTCAACATGTTTTCCCCAGATTCGGCCTACATGAATGATGTATCTCAGATAGAGGACCCCAATTCACCTCAGCATTCACCAGAGAGCTATCCTGCCTACTTGAATATGACCTCGCATCTCCACCACATATCATCCACAAACAGATGGAGAAATGGAATGAGTCAACCAGGAACTAGAGACCTACCTCTGTATCTTCTGCCAAGGAAACATCTCTCTTTGGGCTGACCTCCTCCCCATGGCTGAATTTGTGCACAATTCCACAGCACACTCTGTGACCAAGCAATCCCCCTTCTCTCTCATGCTGGGCTATGAACCCTGATTATATCCCACCATCAGAAAAACCTTCATCCCCACTCTCAAGCAAAGACTTACCCTTTTGTCCAAAGCAAGGGAGGAGGCACAGCAGGCCCATCATGTGGCATGACAGAAAATGCAGGAACATGTTCGCACCCTTTACAAACCATGGAAGGTAGGAGATCATGTCTGATAACAAAAACCTGAAGCTTCACTACCCATCCCGAAAGCTCACCCCCCGGCGAGAAGGTCCTTTTGAAATCAAAAAGGTTATCTCTCCAGTTGCCTACCAACCATGACTACCCCTGACCTGGAGGATCCACCCCATCTTCCATGCATCTCTCCTAACCCCTTATCATGAAACTGCGGAGCACGGCCCCAACTTCCTAAATCCATCCCTGGATCAAATTGATGGAGAGGAACAATATGAAGTGGTGCAGATCTTAGGCCATAGGGGCTCTGCAGCACAAAGACAGTATCTGGTTGCCTGGAAAGGGTACTCCTCTGCCGAGAATACTTGGGAACCGGAACACAATCTAGGAAATTCCCACACACTACTAAAGGAATATAAGGCCTCCCGACCAAGCAACTTCCCCCCAACCAGACAAAGAAGAATGAGATTGTAGCACTTCTCCCTTCTTTATAATAGCCTATGATATGCCTTCCCTTTCGACCCCCACCTTCAACCTTCTCGCGATTTACTTCGCTTTGACCAATTCACTGATTTCCATCAGATCACATTTGTTTTCAACCTGCTGGATGATTGTGCTTTTATACTTGCCTTGGAACATCTCCCCCTATTCAACCTTTCCCCATATCTTCCCTTGCTGCTTCAAATTTATTCCTTCTTCGTTATGACCTGCTGTCAGACTGTTGACACCATTGCCATCTTCCAAACCACCACAGAGCTAGGAGTCCCCCATGACTTTAACCCCACTGTTCAACCTCGGACATGCCCAATGAACAATCTTTGAGTTACTCGTTGAAGCTGGCTTGTTAGAACTAATCCCCCTGCTCCCCTGCAATGTCTACCTCCCTTTCTGCCGACAACAAGTGCTCTCCTTCACTGTGGAAGAGCAGGCGAATTACATGGCTAATGTCCCCGTCATCCCATGAAGGTATTCGATAGAAGAGCATGATGACTCCAGAGACAGCTCAGCAGGAGCTTTGGTACAACATCCCCCTATCCCAGCTGTCAACTTCATGACCATCCAACCACCAATGTCCATTCCCTCTTTTGTTCCTCCCGAACCTCCAGCCACTCCGCCTCGCTCCCCTCCCTCACCCGCAATCCACGTGCCTCCCCCTGCCCCACGTCGACAATGACTTGGTCAGCGAGTTTGCTCTTTGGCTCAACTGGGAGGACACAGTATCACAAATGGAGAACTCCGATCCCCTAGCCCAACCTCTCCCTCTCCTAGAGGATCTGATCGATTGGCAAGTTGCCATCAATGTGGATCACACGTGCACTATTGAACAGCGTGCCCCCACTACCTGTGCCCTTACTGCTTCCTCCCCTCACCTGGTCACCCCCAATATACTTGTCCTGAATGGGAGTGCTGATGTTGTGGACTTTGAGGCCATGGTGCACCAAATTGCACAAGGACCCTGGATGGGGACAAACCTGGTGACCTCTCTGAGACAGATACTCTTGGAGTCAACCAACCTGCCAGAGTCTGATCTGGTGTCTCAGACATACAAAGGGGGTAATGTTACAACTTCCGAGGGGGTCTATGGTCTGCAGTATCACTCTTCCTTGTTCTCTCCTACTACTTTCCCTTCCTACTTAGATGACGTGACCTATCTGGTATTCCCTTTCAATGTATCCACTACTGGATAGGGACTCTTGAGTTACTACATTTGGTATGCCCCACTTTCTACTCTCAGACACATAGCCCTCCCACAGCATCATCTCATTATTGATGCTGCATATCCCCCATTCCCATACTAGGCATCTCTTCGTTACTATACCAGGAATTACTACAACTAGCGAAGTACAGCTCTACCTAGGTATTTAAACCGTGCCATGTACAATACTTGTTCCCTAGCTAGTTCTGCGCAATTCTATGTGCAGTCTCTGGCCATCCGCGAGTCTTTAACTAGGATAGCGAGCTTCCGACTTCTATTAGTCTTCATCCTACTACCAAGTGGATGCTGTCCGAGTGTTATCTTACAGAACATAGGACTCCGAATTGAAACTTAGGAGATTGTATGCAGTCCATATAACACATCTCTGCCTCTTCATCTGCTAGGTCTGCACTTGTCCCTATCCAGGCCAAGCGTAACAACCACTATCCTAGCACTCAAAAACCTTTCTCTTTTCCATCTTTCTTCCTACCTACCTTTACTGGTCCAATTCTATTCCTTTTTTGTCCAAGTATGCTGACAGATCATTGACAGCATTGCATTACTCCAGACTGTGTCTGCCCTCAGAATCAACCATCGGTTCTCTACTACAACAGCCCTCACCAATCTCAGTCATGCTTGCTGAACTTTATTTGAATTCTTTATGGAAGCAGGTCTGGTGGAATTAATTGAGCAACTCTCCCAAAACATCTACCTCCCCCTTCTCTGACAGCAGCCCTGTTCACTCATGGATGAAGAGCGGACATATTACTTGGCTGATGCCCCCACTGTCAGACCAAGGGGTTCGTTGGGTGAACATCATTACACCAGAGTCAGCCAAGATCGAGCCCAGACTCAACATTCCCCTATTCCAACCATTAACTTTGCAACAGTCCAACCCCCCACCCCAATCTCATCTTTTGTTCTCCCTGAGCCCATCACTACTCCTCCTTGCACCACTCTCTCACCCGCAATCCCCATCCCCCCTCCTGCTCCTAGATGACAATGAGCTGCTCAATGACTTTGTACTCTGGCTCAACTGGGAAGACACAATATCACAAATAGAGAACTACAATCCCCTAGCCCTGTCTCTTCCACTCCTGGAGGATCAGATTGAGTAGCGAGTTGCCATCAATGCGGTTCGTGATCACACTACTGAACAGCATGCCAGCACTACCTTTGCCCATACTGCTTTCTTCTAGCACCTGGCCACCCCCAATATGCTTGTCTTGAGTGAGAGTGCCAATGTTGCAGACTTTGAGGCCATGGTATGCTGAATTGCCCAAGGACCATGGATGGGAACGACTCTGATGACCTCTCTGTGGGAGATCCTCACCAAGATGAACAGTCTAATATTGCATGAGTCGCTGTCTCAGGGCAACAAAGGGGGTATTGTCATGGACTTCACCCTAGGACGATATGGTCTGCTCTACAACTCTTTTCTTCATCTGTTTACCCTTTCTACATGGATGATGCTACCTACCTGGTGTTCCCCTTGTATTCACCACCAGACAGGGACTCTTGAGTACTACATTTGGTATGCCTCACTTTCTACTCTTGGACATGTAGCCCTCCCACAGCATCATCTCATTATTGATGCTGTGTCTCCCACATTATCACACTAGGTAACATTTGCCTACTATATCCAGTATTACTACTTTAGAGTGAGTACTGCTCTGCCTAGGTATTTAAGACATGCCCAGTACTTTAGGAGCTCCTTAGCTAGTTCTGTGCAATCCTACATGCAGTCTCTGGCCTCTGCAAGTCCTTGAGGGGATAGCGAGAACTAGGAAGAGCTCAATTAGTCTCCATACCACTATAGAGAGTGTGCTGTCTTTGCTGGTGAATAATCTTCATGTCAGTAGAAGACTTTAGTAGAACTTCTAACCAATGATTGTACACTTGGCATAACAATTCAGGCTTCTTTGAAAAAGAGAGCATATGTATATAGATGAGGATAT
>JBBPLV010001352.1:0-10161 GCA_038089975.1 Boletellus ananiceps | reverse complement strand
ACCCCCAAACTGATGATGAAACTGAATGAGTCAACCAGGAATTAGAAACATACCTCCACATCTTCTGCCAAGGAAATGTATCTGCCTGGGCAGACCTCCTCCCCATGGCAGAATTTGTGTATAATTCCACAGCTCACTCCATGACCAAGCAATCACCATTCTCACTCATGATGGGCTATGAACCCTGAGCCTATCTGGCCCTCGGAAAAACCTTCCTACCTGCTCTAGAGCAGAGACTGACACTTTTGTCCAAAGCCAGGAAAGAAGCACAGCAGGCCCATCATGTGACACTACAATTGATGCGAGAGCAGGTTCACATGTCCTACAGGCTGTGGAAGATAGGAGAATGAGTCTGGCTTGATAACAAACACCTTAAACTTCACTATCTGTCCAGGAAGCTGGCTCCTTGATGAGAAGGTCCCTTCAAAATTGAACAAGTCATTTCTCCTGTAATGTACTGCCTCTGACTTCAACCGACATGGTAGATACACCCAGTATTTCATGCCCCTCTCCTAACCCCTTATCGTCAGACTGTGGAGCACAGACCCAATTTCATCCTTCACCTGATCAAATTGACAGTGAGGAACTGTACAAAGTGGCACTGATCCTGGGCCATAGGGGTACTGGAGCCCAAAGGCAGTATCTCATTTCCTGGAAGGGATACTCTGCAGCAGAAAACACTTGGGAACCAGAAAGGAATCTAGGACACTCTCACAAACTACTAAATGAAATATAAAGCCTCATGACCCAAAGACTTCCCCCCAACCAGATGAAAAAGAACGAGATCATAGCACCTCCCATCCACTTAAATAGTCCTCCCAAATGCCTTTGCCCTCCACCCCCACCTTTAACCTTTTAGCCCTTTATTTTGCCTTTGTCTTCCTCCCCTTTTTTCTGATTCTCTTGTGTCTTTGGGATACCCATTGATGCCTTTTGAACTGACAAGTAGACATTCAGTACACCTTAGCCCCCATTCCCACTTGCCACCATCATCCTCCCCCTCCAGTTGGCTGGGCAGACGTGTCCACTCAGAACCAACAGCCACCTGCGAGACCAGAACCAGGTTGGTCTCTACATTTTGTGGTGACATTCCCTGACTTGAGCAATGGAGCAGGGCAGTGGGGGGGAAATACCTCTGGCTGGTAGTCCGAACATCTGCTACCTCTTCCTTTTCCCAAACATTTCATCTTTTCTTGCAGAAGTTTACACATGCAAGATACTCTCTTCCATTTGCGAATCCAATCTTATGCTGGCCTTGTCCCAACCACTGTCTGAATTGGACAACCCTCCACTTTGATTGGACTGCCTTCTGGAGTTCTATTTAAATACCTTTCTATTTAACCTGTTGGACAATCCCACTGCTGTACTTGCCTTGGAGAATCTTTTGTTATTTCGCTTTTTCCCCTATCTTCCCCTTTTAGTTCACTTCTACTCCTTTTTCATCCAAGTCCACCAACAGACCATTGACAGCATCACCCTATTACACACTGCATCCACCCTAGGAATTGAACATTGGTTCACTACAACAGCAGCCCTTACCAACTTGGGTCAAGCCAGAACAACCCTCTTTGAGTTCTTTGAAGAAGCTGGATTACCTGAGCTAATTGAACAACTCCCCTGGAATGTCTACCTCCCCCTCCTCCAACAACAGCTCAGTTCCCTCACGGAGGAGGAAAGAGTGCATTACCTGGCTGATGCCCTCACTGCTGGATCAAGGAATCTGTTGGGCAAACACCATCATACTGGAATCAGTGCAACTGGAGCCCCAACTCAATGTCCTGCTGTCCTAGCCATTAACTTTGCAACAGTCCAACCCCCCACTCCAATCCCACCTTTCGTTCCCCTGGGACCAACCACCCCTCCTCCTTGCACCAATACCTCACCTGCTCTCCCTGTACCCCCTCCTGCCCCCTGATGACAACAAGCTGCTCAGCAACTTCATGCTCTGGCTAGACTGGAAAGACACCATATCACAGATGGAGAACTCTGATCCCCTAGCCCTATCTCTCCCACTCCTGGAGGATCAGATTGAGTAGCAAGTTGCCATCAATACAGTTCATGATCACACTACCGAACTGCCTGCCTGCACTACCTTTACCCCTCCTGCTTTCTCCCAGCACCTGGTCACCCCCAATACGCTTGTCCTGAACAGGAGTGTAGACAATGCAGACTTTGAGGTCATGGTACACCAAATTGCCCATGGGCCATGGATGGGAACAACTCCAATTGACTCTATGGGAGGTCCTGGCCAAGATGAACAGTCTGATATTGCCTGAGTTGCTGTCTCAGGACTATGAAGGGGGTACTGTTATGAACTTTACCCTGGGTCGATATGGTCTGCAGTACGACTCCTCTATGTTCGCCTGCTCTACCTTTCCTTCTTACTTAGATGATGCTACTTACCTGGTGTTCCCCCTATATCTGCCACTGGAGAAGGACTCTTGAGTTACTACATTTGGTATGTCCCACTTTCTACTCTCAAACACATAGCCCTCCCACAGCACTATCTCTTTATTGGTGTTGCATCTCCCACACTACCACACTAGGTAACTCTTGGCTATGATATCTGGAATTACTACTTTAGTACAAGTACAGCTCTACCTAGGTATTTAAACCATGCCTTGTATAATAGCAATTCTCTAGCTAGTTCTGCACAATTCTATGTGCAGTCTCTGGCCTCCGTGAGTCCTTGGAAGGATAGTGAGAATCAGAAGGAATTCTATTAGTCCTCACACCACTATTGATGGTGTGCTGTCCAAGTGTTGCCCTACAGCTCATAGGACTTCTTTGATAGCTGATTTCACCAGTGATTGTACAACCAGCATAACATCCAGACTGTTGCTTCTTCTATATGTCATTGACCTGCCTCTTCTACCACATGTTGCTTTCACTGCAATCATTTGGGTCATTATTGAGACGACTGCTCTGACTATTACTGCCCCTCCTGTCATGTTGTTACCCCTGGCCATCCTGCTTGCTGTTGCTTCACCACCCAATGTTCCTACTGCCAGCATTAGAGACCCAGAGCTTGCTTTTGCCCTGCTTGTACCTGCAGACACTGTAACCAGATTGGTCATCTCCTCAATGACTGTCCTTTAGAGCATTACACTCCTGAACAGGCTGCTAGTGTCTTCACTAGGCCTCCTACATCATTAATGGGACCTTGAGGTTCTCAAGCCTGGAGCTTGAGTCTGTGAAGGGGGTAATGTTATGATTTCTTGTCTACATCCGTGTCTATTCCTTTTCTCTTGCCTTTTTCCTTTGTGTTCTCACATCCCAGGTATGTTTCTCTATGATTACACTCACATTCTCTTCATTGTGAACAATCTAGAAGTTTCCATCATGCCTTTGTAATCTTCCCTCATCATCTTGATTACATCACCATCTGATTCAACTTGGACCCCCTTTTTACATATCTCTTTTCTTCTTTCTTTCATGGTATATGGTCTGTGCATATCTAGCAGGACTATATAAGCCTTCAATAGTTACCATATTCCTCATTCTTGATCTGTGCAATCTAGCATAACCTTGAGTCACTCCTCAGTCCTTGTCCTCTCTCAAGTCCACATCCTTCATTTCTAGTCCAGTCTTTGACCATATAGTCCTTTGTTCCCTTCAGGCTGAGTTATACCTCTTCATGAACATCCTGCCTGTTGGTCTAGTCTTAGTCCACCCACTCAAGGTATGCCCTGCATAACATAGAGGGGTGACAAGGTCAGAGAGACTTAGAATAAACTTCTGATAGAAGTTTGTGAAATCCAGAAAGGAATAAACACCTTTGACAGAAGAGGTTGTCAATCTTGAATAGCAAAGAGCTTGGCAGGGTCCATCTGGATGCATCCTTGTTCAATGATGAGTCCAAGATATTCCATGGTTTGAATGTCAAAAGTACATTTGGAGATCTTCAGGGAGAGGTTATGTTCACATAATTGAAGGAGTACCCATTTGGTTCAAGCATGGTGGAGGTCAAGGTCATCCTTAGTATGGATCCAAATACTGTCCATGTAAATCTTTAGCCAATGTTCAGCAATCATATCAGCAAAGATATGGTTCATGAAGGCTTGAAACATAGGGGGAGTATTGTTAAACCCAAAGAACATAACAGTAGGCTTGAAGAGTCCCAAAGGCATAATAAAGGCAGCCTTCCATTGGTCTTCTTCCTGAAGGTGAATGTTGTTGTGTCCCCATCAAACATCAAACTTAGTGAATAGGGTAGAGTCCTTCATGTCATTGATGAGCTTAGAGATGAGGGAAAGAGGATAAGCATTGTCGATGGTGTGGAAGTTCAGGTAATGGTAGTCCTGACAGGGACAGAGGATACCATCTTTCTTAGACATGAAGAAGAATGGGAATGCCTGAGATGATTTCAAAAGGATAATATGGCCAGTTTTGAGGTTTTCCTTGATGAAGATTTGACATGTCTCATGTTCAGTGGGGTTTAAGGGATAAATCTCAGTGATTTTTGGGATGAATGTTGGTTTCAGGTCATTGGTATGGTCAAAAGGACAATGTCAAGGAAGAATACTGAACAGCTTTTCTGAGAAGATGTCTGTGAACTCTTTACACCAAGAGGGAACTTCTTGTTCCTTTGGTTTCTCCAATTGAGCAAGTTGAGTCAAAATAGTAATCTTGCTGAGGTGTTGGGGATATGGGTCTGCTTTAACATTGTTCCAGGGCAGACTCTTATGAAGAGGTACTACAGTGTCCTGGAGAGTGAGGGTGTTGGTGACCCAGTCAACTGAAGGATTCATTTTCTTTAACCAGGGTATTCCTAGGATGATGCAAGGGGAATTGAGAGAGGTGACAAGAAGAGTTACTTTATCTGAGACATTGGAGAATATAACATTGGCAGTGATAGACTATTTGATTGTTCCTTGATGGTTTTGGGTTCCATCAACATTGTAGGCAATGAGAGGCTGAGGGAGACAATGAATAGCTGAGCAAAGTTTGGGGACAAGAGAGGTATTGATGAAGTTGCTAGTAGCACTGCTATCAATAAGAGCAGTAGTGTCAATGCTTTGGGATCCTGCTTGTAAATGGACTAGGAGACACATGGTTCACTCATTGGCAAGTCCTACTAGTACAGCAGATATATCTAGAGAAGGAGATGTTGTGGCTACTTCCCTTATTGAAAACACAAAAGTGTTTTCTTCCTTGGGGGTGTTATGAAAATAGAGCTTGAGGGTTTGTAAAATTTTGCCTCTGTCTTTTCCTGCAGTATGAAAGCTATTGACATAGGTGTCTAGGGCAGAAGAGGGTTTGACTTAGGAGGCAAAGGGTGTGACTGAGGAGGTGGTGGGCATGTCTGAGAGTGTGACAAGGAGGTGTTGGTGGCTTGGACTTGTTGTGGGTTATGGAAGGGATTGGTTGAAGATTGGGTTCAAGGGGTCTGGGAGGCAAACATTTGGCATTGCTGGACATTGTGACACTTCTTGTGATAGTGAAGGCAAAGACCTTCTCTGAAGCATCAGGCACATTCATCAGGGGTGAGTTTGGAGATGCAGATGGGGTTACCTATTGCACACAGACCAAGTACCATTGTCATAATCCATGTCAGCTCTGATCCACTCTGACATGCATGAGCCTTCCTGACCTCTTCCAACCCCATTCATTCTGCCTCCACTTTGCCCTTTTGCTTCTGCTGTGTGGATTCCATTCTGACTCCAATACGACTCAGATTCTGTCAGCCATCCTCTTTCAGACTCTTTACTGTACCACATGCTTCCTCCCGTTGTCACGTCTCTTGTCTGTCATATACCATATGATACCTTCCTTTCTCCTTTCATACTTACCTCCAAGTGTGTATTTAAGCCACATTTCTGAGGGCTTATCCCTCAGTCTGAATATCAAATCGAGTCGTCTCTTTCCCTCTCCCTCGCTCTCTCCCCTCTTCTTTGTCCACTGTCCTTCTGCCTTCAGGCCAGTCGGACCTCTGTCCCTCTGTTGGATCCCAACCCTGGATCTCTGCCTCCCCATCCTCCATCCTCCAAGGACTGAGAGCACACAAGGATACAGTGTGCCACCCCACATTGCTGAGACCAATGTCCTTGCTCCTCTGACATTCCAACCCTATCATCCACCTCTGACCCCACTCATTGACCTCAGTCACCTTTGACTGATCCAGAGCAGAGTGGAGAAGTTACAATCCTAACAATCATAAAGAGAAGAACAAAAGAAGATATAAAAGGAGTCTGAGTTGAATCAGACAACTGTATAATGATAATGACAAGAGAAACTAAAGGGGAATAATAGAGGCCTCGAGATCACTCACAATAAGGAGAACATGAACATAGTTGTAGATAAACATACTGGAATGTAGGAATGTGAAGGAAAGAGACAAGAAATGAGGAACAGATGTATGAACAAACAAGAAATCTTAACACCAACACCCTCACCATGATGACAACAACATGTCTTCATTAGCTGAGGATATGGCCTCCCTGATATGATGAGGATGACATGATGACAATGTCACCATGACCACAACACACCCACTACAGGTCTCTAGTACCATGTAGTTCCTTGTCAATGCTCAGAAATATACACAGCTTCCTGGGGCTTCAACCAAAGCATATGCAGCTCACCATATCTTCACTTTCTAACAATGTAATATTATCCCTCTGTCAAAATCTCATAGAAGTGGACATCAATGATGCTGCCACTTAGGTCACTTCATGCCTGTCCAGTTGGAAGACTGGAGACTTTTTCTCTCCTGACAGGCTCTATCACATGTATTCTGAAGCTCTGGTCCTAGCCATTTTTCCAGAGGACTAGTACATGTGTGGAATGGAGTGGGTTAGTTGCAAGGTGTTCAGATACAGGTACTAGAAGAATGGAGAAGATCATCATGTAGAGATTAAAGTATTAGATATTGAAGAAGGGGGCCAGCTGACCAATGGCATCATTGAAGATGAGGACAACAATAAATACAATAACAAACTGAAGAGCAAGACTGGGCAGTAGTGGACAAAGATTGCATGTAGTGCAGTCAACTTGGTAGGTGTTTGAGTATGAGTACCAGAAAAGCAGAAAAGACTGATCTGTTGTATAGGAATTGAAGGCTGGGTGCTGGACAGCAATGGACATGGATTGTAAATGGTGATAGCACTTTACTAACTTAGCTACTTTAGTACTTATAAGGGTCATCCATGAGTTGGACTTTGATGCTTCACATGCCTTGATGACTTTCACTTGTGTCACAACTGTGACAAGTCTGACCTACTCTGATGTGTGTAGGCCTTTTCCAACATTCTCCACCCTCACTACTTGTCTCTCCCCCTTCACTGTGTGGAACCTGTCTACCTCCACCTCCAACTCAGATCCTGTTCACTGTCTGGACCCTTTACTATATCTTGTGCTTCATCCTTTGTACCTCATGCTTCATCCTGTCTTCCTGTCAGTGTCCTGTCTTGTGTCTGTCATGTACTATATGATACCCTCTCTGTTTTCATATAGTACCCTCCTCTTCTGTACAGTATTTAAACTACAGTTACTGAGGGCTTATCTCTCAGTTTGAATATCAGTTAAGTTCTCTCCTTGCTTGCTCCCTCTGTCCCTCTGTTGGATTCTGACTCCAACTTCCCATTCCCCCTTTCTGCTGTCCTTCTGCCTTCAGGTCAGTCAGACCTCTGCCCCTCTGCTATCCCTCTGCCTTCAGGCCAGTCAGACCTTTGCTCCTCCATCCTCTGAAGTTTGAGGACACAGAACACATAAGGGCACAGCATGCTCCTCACATCACTGAAGCCACAGTCCTCATTCATCCTTACAGTGGCTCAAAAAAGTGTCCCAATGTTTGGCTATTTTGTCTTTCCAAAATAGCCAAACATTGGGACACTTTTTTGAGCCACTGTATGTCCCCCATGTGCCCTCTGCCTTGTCAGAGTGGAGTGGAGCAATTTGGACCTCAACAACTTGTAACAATAGTGGGTCTCAAAGTAGGATTTGAGTAGCTCTTTTTATGAAAGAGAAAGTGCATGCTGTGAAGAAAGTTGAGCAGCATGTTCAAGCTCCAACCAAATTAACTGGAGTGGCCCAAGATGTGTAACAGTAGGCTTCAACATCCCCATTTTTTGCACCAATACAGCTACAAGATATTGATGCATATCCGAATGTCTGATACCATGGCTGCCTCATACAGATGAGACAGGGGTCATGGTTTACCTATCACTCCCAATCAAGTGCCTTCCACTGCTTCAGCCTCAGCCTCAGCCTCGAAATCCAAACTCAATTCTGCTAGCATCACCAAATTACCTGGAAATATCTGCTGGGATGGCCCCAACAGCTACTGCACCAATTGGTTTATTGAGTGGTGTAGGGACAATGAGCTGTCTCATTTGAAGTTGTTTCAGATTCTATGCAGGGTGCCAGGGAGGAAGGGTGGTCGAAGGAGCAGTCCAGCATCACAAAGAAAGTTTTCTACATCAAACTTGCTAAATACATCTTCCAGGAGGATCTGGTGTATGCACCCTTTGCTGAATCTGATCTGCATCTCTTTATTCAGCCAATTCAACAGTGAATCACCATGTAGGTGTGTTTTATTTTATTTTAAGTTCACAAATGCTGATTACTGCCATCAGACTCAAGAAGAAGTACAATGAATGCAACAAGAATCTTGGGAAGACAGGAGCCAGTCAATCTTATGAGGATCTTGTCAGTGATCCACAGAATAAAAACATCATTGGTAAATGTCTTTCACCATATAAATTTTCTACCCAATCATCTAATCTGTCAAATGCCATCATAAAGGACTTCCCATGATGGTGGGACCTCCATGGCTTCTGGCAGAACAACCCTGCCATCAATGCAACTTTTTCCACAGCTGATAGCAGTCAGAACTATGCTGTACAATTCATGCACATGATCAAGCCAAGCCAGTCTGCATGCAAGGGTGATCTTGAGGATGGTGAGATCCAGGAGGGTGGGGAAGCAGAAGCAAGTAGCACTGCACCTCCCCCCTCTATCAATCCCACTCTTGACCTTGCACCACCACTGCCCCCCTCTATTGATCCTGCTCTTGACCCCACACCACCATTGCCTTCCTCAATCGATCCCATTAGGACATCACTCTCTGATTATTGCACCCATGATTCTGATGGCTTTGGTGATGATGATGACAATGTCCTTGTGTACTGCCCTTTCTGTCAAGACAATTTCTCCACATACTTCTCTCCCCCTCCAGATGATTTCCTCACATACCCACCTCCTCCCCTTCCAGATGATGACCTCTATGACCCCTCCCATCACCACATTATTGACCTCAATGAAGATTCCATGCATATCAGTCTCCTCATCGCCTCAAACCTCAGTCCCTGATACTTCCTTTTGGTCAACTCTCCCTTTGTCCCACAGGACATCATTGCAAGTCCCCCCCTCAACACCACACCACATCCTTGTCACGAACTGCAGTGCGCTCACTCCTCATCCCACAACAGTGGGACACAACTGCTGACTTGTCCAACTTGGATGTGTCCACCCATCTCAGGTTCCAAAACATGTCATTCAGTAGTGCAGTCTCCGACACAGACATCCCACTTATGGCGACATCCAATGCTTCATTGTGGAAGTGCTGTCAGGTAGATGGCAAGACAACACAGTCAACTACTGACTTGGACAACCCCATGACTTCTATGTCCTCTGCACCCACCACCTCATCTCACAAGCACTATCATGAGATGCTGCTCAAATGCACCACACCACAAATTGAGTCAAGTTCAGCCAACCTCTTGAAGGAGCTAATGGTCCAACATGAACAGAAGTCGAACAACAAGCTGGAGTATGCAAAGTGGTTGAAGGTGGAGTGCTCCAGACTAGATGAAAAAGGACATAAGCTCAAGAGTGAGCAACACATGAAGGAACTGGCTTACAAACATGAGATGGCAGACCAAAAGACAAAGCATATGGAGATGGAAACCAAGCAGCTGGAGCTCAAGCTTGAGTTGAAGAAACTTGAGCTTGAGCTCCTTCAAAAAGGTGGCAAGTAGTTTGCTTGTTGTCATTACCATCAAGTTGTTGCTGTTGCTGTTGTTTGGTTGGTGTTCTGAACTGTGTTGCATGTCTTCATGTTGTCAGTATACTTTAGATATTACTGTATTCACTACATGTTTAAGAGACATGTTCATATGTGCATGATTAAACTATGATCTTGGCATGTATTCAATCATG
>JBBPLV010001351.1:0-10161 GCA_038089975.1 Boletellus ananiceps | reverse complement strand
CCCACTGCTCCACAACCTCCTAGCTGGGTCGGAGACGGTGTGTGGCTTGCTCAGACCGAATAGTGTGGCCGCTGACGGTAAACCTGGAAAACAGTCAGATGCGATCCTCATGACGTTCTTCCTTTTGATGACGGCGAACCCAGCTGTGCAAGGAAAGGCTCAAGCACAGATTGATGCTGTAGTCGGCGGGTCAAGGTTACCATCGCCCGACGATCGACCGTCCCTGCCTTACGTTGATGCCATTTTTCGTGAAATACACAGGTTTAGCACACCGGTTCCGTTATGTGAGTGGTTTTCACCGATTCTCCGGCTATTCCCGTGGATATCAAAAATTACACAGCGGTTCCTCGTGCCACCCTATCTGATGATACTTATGCTGGTTTCCACATCCCAAAAGGTGAATAGCGTGAATCCTTATTATGATACCACACGCATTGATCTCGTTACAAGGTGCTATTGTTGTCACGAATCTTTGGTCAGTGCTTACAAACCTCCGATGATCCGGCAAATGATGGTCTGTGTTTTAGGTCAATGGCGCACGACGAGTCCAAGTATCCAAACCCACACATTTTTTTCCCGGAACGATTCCTCAATGACGATGGATCCCTGAAACCGAACGACATGGAAAACATTACGTTTGGATTTGGTCGACGCATCTGTGCGGGGAGACACTTCTCGGACGCATCCGCGTGGTCTGTCATTGCCAAGCTCTTGGCCGTGTACACGATTTTGAAGCCCCTCGACGAGAACGGTGTCGAGATCCCGGTAGAACTCAAGTTTTCGGGTGGCCTCACAATGTGAGTGGTGTACATCTGTTGGCAGGAACGACTAACGGATGCATGCCGACAGACACCCTCTCCCGTTCCGATGTCGGATTGTGCCGAGGATGCCTGGATTGGACGCTGAGAAACTGGAGGAACTCATCGCCGCTAGTAATGATTAGGGTTGCCTGTTCGTATCGTGCCGTCTTGTCGAGGCTCCGCGGCATGCGTTGACACCTGTGATGTTTTGATGGATTGGTGAACGTCGGGGATGAACATGTCCTTTGTCACGGTTGTGTGGCCGTGTAATAATAGATTCAGAACGGTTGGAAAACTCGGTGGGACCGGCTGGCTTGCTCGAGGGAGACAGCACCTCACGTCTGGGTGTAGCATCGCACCGCCGGGCCGGTACTAGTAGTGCTCTGGACCTACGAGCGGGCTTTGGGCAGCAACTTGCTCGCGGCGCGGCATTACAGATAGATACCAATACCTTCGTCCACAAGCAACCAAGTGCGCTCGATACTACCTGCCCGAAACTCGAGGCGAACATCCCTTGACAACTGTGCGGGGAAGGACTTGATTCATTCCGGTCTTTGATAGCTCCGCCCCACGGCCTGAATGGTATTCCCGGCTATCACGCCAGTCTGACGTGAGGGGATGTCCAGTCGACGAAGAAGCGCTGACGGCGGATGACTTTCAAGACGAGAAATAACAGCCTGAGGCAGCCCAGTAGGAACACATGATGGCTGAACCGAGTAGCAAATGGCGATTTGTTGGACCCATGGACGACTGGACTCGGTGAGCGCTCTGTAGGGAATGGGTGTTTGCACGGTCGATCATCAGAGAGGGTCAGAAGCACGAGGTGCGCTAGGCTATATCAAGGAAGAGCGACGTGTGCGTGCACGGACCAGTGCGTCTGCATATATTTTTGACCGATGTCCGTGACGTCGGCTACAACGAGTGGTGCGTCGTGGTTGAATGATCCTGTAGCAAGGATGCTGATCGTTGGGCAAGACCGTTTCCCACTCATCGAAATTGAGGCTGGTTATGGCATACACCGCGCATCTTGCAGAATTTAAGTCGGGATTGAATGTCTTCCTAAACGTGATGGCTAAACTTGAAATATAAATTGAAGTTTGGGCAACCATACAGCCTATGCCTTGATGTTGGACAAAATAAGATATATTGTCATAGTCTAGATGGGTGTACAAACTTCAAGCATTCTCTACAAGTTTAAAGTTAGACCAAATATCAAATATTAACAAAACATAAATGTCTGCCTGAATTTATTGCCTAGACAAACAAAAAGACCAATTTCTTTTTTTTCAAGTTTAGTCTGACATCAAGAACATTGATGAAACTACAAGTTCAGAGCTGGACAGAACTGATCACCTGGCTGTCACCTGATTATCACTCACTCATAACCCACTGTGTGCTCAATTAGTGGGCAGTGCTCTGCCTTCCTGTTGCCTGCAAGGGACACTCCAAATGATGTTCAGTAGGTAGTACATAGTAACACAGTAACACAGTAACACAGTATGACAATATCTTAGCTAAATGATGACAACCTTCTTCCACAGGAATGCTACCTCAGAGGCCTGTAATGCCTCCACCTGACATTGTGATAGTTGCAGGACCCATGTACTATCATATAATGCCAGCAGTAAGCCCTTAACAGGGTCTCTGGATGTTGTTGGGTTGTCAGCTGCATGCTTTCTAGGAAGTAGTTTAGAACCCTGTGCAGAGAAAATGTCACTGTCAAGGATATGCTCACAGTCTATGATTGCTAACTTGTGATCAATGTTCTTCTGCCAGTCCATGTTCTTTACCTGCAAGACACTCTCCCCTTTGTTCTCTACAGAGCTTTCCTTGAAACTCATTCCATGCTCTCCAAATGTCTGGATGAGGCAATAGAGCCACTCCCAGGTGGATAGATCAGCTTTGGCTTCTTCAGAATCTACCTGACCATCAGACTTGATTATAATCATGTGCTTGAGCACTATGATTCTATGTTGATATTTCTAGCATAACAAAGCAGATAAACACAATCACATATTAGAGAACAAGGCAAGTAAACTCACATTATGATGCTGAGTAGCCTGCCTGCCTTCCTTTGCCAGTTGCATCCTTTCTTCAACCAGTCTGGCTTCAGTTTCAGCAGGAGCCTTGACTGTACCTCTGCTTGTTAGCTTAGGCTGGACACAAATCCAGATGGTCTGTAGTCATTTGTACTGGTCTTTGAGGACATCCCAAATGTAGTTATCTGACCTTGTGACCAACTGCTTATTTTTTTTGTAGCATTCTTGAAGTTTTCATAGGAGAATGTTGATAACATGACTATTCCAGGTCAATGAGTGATTGTGAGTGAGATAGAACACAAGATTGTTGTGGTCTGGTCCCAGACCATCTTCATGTTCATATTCATGAATGTCCTTTGGGCTAGCTGTTTCATGTGACATGATGTCTATGTCTTGAGAGATACTAAACTTGTCTTTGAACAGCTGATGGACTTTGTCCTATTACATCATGTAAGCAGAAGGCGTTGAGATAGGACTAGATCATATCAATATAAAACTTTGAACACGTGGGAGATCTGCTTTCTTCTCAAGCTCAAGTTCTCAGTCCTCATTTCTTTTATGGCAGGGGTTGCATGTTGGTGCTGGAAGAGAACTTCTGTTAATGAAAACACTGCAGATTGCTGTTTTGACTCTCTTGGAGATGATATTGATCATTGAGGTTACATCAGTTGGATTGAACCTGGGCATGCCAATGTCAGTTCCCAGTGAGGGATGGCTGGGATCAAGAGTTATGAGTATGGTAGCTGTGGGTGCTTCCTGCTTGTCATTGTTGTGAATATTAGCAGGCATGTGATGCCAAGGAAGGTCACACCTCAAGATCTACTCCTAGGAGATGCATTTTTGCTGGAATGTCTTGAACTCTCTGAAAGTACTTGATTGTATCAAGAGAGGGGGTAGGAAGGGGTCATTGAGCTGGGGCTGATCATCAAGTTGACGGGATGGAAACACTCATGGGTTTATTTCCTAAACCCAGAGCTGGTGTTGATTGTCAAGTTGATGGCATGGAAATATCATTGTGCTCACTCTCCAGACACTGAGTTGGTACTGATCATAGAGCTGACAGCATGGGTACATCAGTAGACCTAATCCCTAGATGTTGAGCAGGCATTGGTTCTTCAGATAAGAGTGTAAAGACTTCATTGGGCTCATTTCATGGATGTTGAGTAGGAGTTTGTCATTGAACTGATGGCATAAAGATATTATTGTGTTATGCTTGGCCCAGGTAGGGATGAGTGCAGACCTAGCAGACAAGGAATGAGAATGAAGGGCTTGAAAGTGTAGGGGTGTTGTTGGTCCTGTTTTGTGGACATTGAGCAGGTGATGGTTGCTGAATCAATAGTATAGAGATACCATCAGGCTTATTCTCTTGGGCTCCTGGCTGTCCATAGAGCAGGATGTCCCATTGAGATACTACAACATGAGTCTGCGATCTTCAATGAGCCTGTGGGCACAAAGGGAAAAGGAACAGTAACATATGTATACCCTGCTATGTGAGTAGTATTGCTTAATGTTCACAAGCTCCCATTGTTTCTCAGCCTATGATACACCAGTCTTATTATAATCCACAGAATGAAATGTGAGTCATACCTGCATCACTTCAGTGAGCTTGATAACATGTTCTTGAATGTGGGTCTTAATTTCAGCTGTCTTGGAGGATTGCATTTCCATTATCTGTGCTTGGATCTTGAGCTGGATCTTGAGCTTCAGCTTTCTATGTGATCTCATGGAATGTAGACCCACCATGAACTGTTGCTGAAATCTGGCTAGCTCATGGGAATGCCATTCTTCAGTGTGCTGCTGATCAATCTTGGATCACTCTTGCAGCCACTCATTATCTTCACTCTTCTCCTATCTGTTAAGTCCAGTTCCTCTCTGCTCTACTCCAGTCAGTTGGAGGTACAGGAGGGGATGAAGGGGATGGAGTGGTGAGAATGTTGACTTCAGCAATGTGGAGTTGTGTTACATGGGAGTATACCTTGAGTATGGAGACTAGGACTGACCGATGGGCAGGATACTCACGAAGAGGTACAACTCACCCTGAGGGGAACTAGGGACTATACGGTTGTAAGACCGGACTAGGGACAAAGGATGAGGACCTGAGGAAGGGGACTCAGACTGGGGATGACTCAAGGTTATGCTAAATTGCACAGAACGAGAATGAGGTACATGATCTGTAGCTGAAGTTTATATAGTTGGGAATACCATGCACAGACCAGGTACTGTATGAGGAAAGAACAAAGAAGAAACTATAAAGAGAAAGTCTGAGTTGAATCAGACAAGAGCATAAGTGATATGACTACAAGGGAATAAGAGAGACTTTGAGAACATTCCATAGAAGTAGAACATGATCATGAACATAAAGGAAAAGACTGGGGATGTGGGATTGAGACGGGTGTAGGTAAGACAATAGGAGAACATGGACATATAGGAAGGAAATCATAACATTACCCCCTTCATAAGCTCAAACTCCTAGTTCGAGCACCTCAAGCTCAGTCAGATGGTAGTGCAGGAGGGCCAGCGAATATTCCAGTGGCTTGCTCAGGAGTGTAATGCTCAAGTGGGCAGTCACTGAGGAGGTGACCAGTCTGATTGCAGCATCCGCAGGTATGTGTGGGGCAAAAACAGGCTCTGTGTCCCCATCACTGATAGAAAGAACATTGGGTGGTAAAGCAACAGTGAGGGGGATGGCCAGGGGCAGAGGCATTGCAGGAGGGGCATCGATAGTCTGGACAGTCATCTTGGTAATGATCCATAAGATGGCAGTGAAAGCAGTGGGTTGTTGCCAAGGCAGGTCGACAATGTATGGGAGATGCGATGGTTTGGACTGCAGAGGAGAGCACTGGTCAAGAGTGTACTCACTGGACGAGTCTGAGGGGATGTCCCCAGAAGATGGGGTAGAGGAAGCAGAGGAGAGACGGTTGAGAAGAGGAGGAGGAGAAGGGGGAGCAGGAATTGGCAAAGGTAAAGGGTGGACTTCTAAAGCTTCTAGAGAATGAATATAATGATCCTGAGCATCCAGAGGCATAGCACAATAAATGCAGTGGAAAGTGGGGTAAAGGACTGTAGGGTCAAGGCATTCAACATAACTATAGAAGCCATGAAGATGGAGAAGAGAAAGGACTTGTTCAGGAAGATGATTAATCAGGAGATAAAGAGGGAGGCCAAAATCAACAGGTAAGTCAGAAGGAGCCACTTGAAAATGAAATGATTGAACATGAGAAACGTCATGGAAATGGCACACTAGCTCCTGTGTGATATCGTCCTGCTTGAAGAGGGGATCATTTTTGAGGGCATGGACGAGGGTGGGAGTGGCGAGGATAGCAGCATAGAGCATGTTGACAGAGGAAGCAGGAAGAAAGATAGGCCACACAGGCCGAGAACACAACAGAGAAGTAGATGAAAAACTTGAGCATGATGAAGAAGAAGTGGGCGAAGGGATGGAAAACATGGAAGGCATAGTGAACAAGGGGAAAAAGGAGATTTAAGAGAATAGTGATGTGGAAGAAAATGAGGGCAGACGACATTGGTCTATCATAGGAAGTGAGTCTTTTTATATGATGAGAGAATAGACTTGGCATGGTGGAGATTACTTTTGGGTTTCCACGTATTTTCAGATGCTGAGTAACCTTTCCATGCAGTCAGGTACCAATAGTGACTGGGAGAACCTTTGTGTGTGAGAATGCCATCCACCTTGTATTCTTCTTCACCTTCAATTACATCAGGAGGCGGTGATGAGAATGATGGACCATGTGCTTCGGTGGAGTGGAAAAACAATAAGAGGATGGCATGGAAGACGTCATGTATTTTCCATGTGGATGGGAGATGTAATTGGTAGGTAAGGGGAGATAGGACCTGAGAGATTTCAAAGGGGCCGAGATGTTTGGGGGCAAGCTTTCAAGAGGGGAAGGGGATGTGGAGATTGGTAGCCTCTAGCCATACCTTATCTCCAGTTCTCCATGGCAAAAACTTCCGAGAAGTGTGTTGTGTCATCAGCCGACAAGCAGACTCATGTGCAGCAAGTGCTTCTTTCCTGGATTCTTCTAGGAGGGTGAGGTGGGAAGAGAGGGTGGGGATGAATGTCTTTCCCAAGGTGGGATAAGCATGTGGTTTGTAGCTGAGCATGAGAGAGAATGGGGAGGCCTTAGTGGAGGAATGGGGGGAAGAGTTGTAGTGAAACTCAGCAGTGGTGAGGAACGAGGACCAGGAGTGAGGTTGGTTGGCACAGAAGAGGCGAAGGTAGGTTTCGATCTCCTGATTGGTCTGCTTGGTTTGTCCATCTGTTTGAGGATGGTAAGCAGTGGAGAGATGAACATCATAGTGTAGGAGGTGAGCAAGTTCACAAGCAAATGCAGACATGAACTGTGGACCATGATCAGAGATGATAGAGTCATGGAGACCAAACCTTTTGAATATGTGATGGAAAAAGATATGTGCTATTCCAGCTGTGTCAATGGCTTTTGTGCAAGGAATGAGAATCACCCCCTTCATAAGCCCATGGTCAACCGCAACCAGCAAGGAATCAAACCCGGAGATGGGGAGGTTGGTGATAAGATCCATGGAGAGTTGGTGAAATGGCAGTGAGGTAGTAGAGGAGATAGGGGAGAGGGGTGGCATGGTGGGATGCGTGTTCACTTTGGACTGTTGACAAAGAGTGCAACCCACAACAAAGTTTTTGACAAAGGTGGAGAGATCTGGCCACCAGAAGTTGTGTTTGATGAGAGCTTTCATGTGGAAGAAACCCATATGACTAGTAGTGGAGGACTTATGGAGTGCAAGAAGGAGGGGAGAACAGGAGGCTAGGAGATGTTACAACTTCCGATGGCATTTACAGTCTGCAGTATTCTTCTTCCTTGTTCTCTCCCTCTACCTTCCCCTCCTACCTAGACGACGCAACCTACCCAGTATTCCCTTTGTATCCACTACCGGACAGGGACTCTTGAATTACTACATTTGGTATGCCCCACTTTCTACTCCTGGACACATAGCCCTCCCACAGCATCATCTCATTATTGATGTTGTGTATCCCCCATTTCCATACTAGGCATCTCTTCATTACTATACCAGGAATTACTACAACTAGCGAAGTACAGCTCTACCTAGGTATTTAAACTGTGTCCTGTACAATACTTGTTCCTCAGCTAGTTCTGCACAATCCTACATGCAGTTTCTGGCCATCCGCAAGTCCTACCCTAGGATAGTGAGTATCTGAGTTCTATTAGTCTTCGTCCTACTATCAAGTGGACGCTATCTGAGTGCTTCCCAACCGGAACCATAGGACCTAGTATTAGACCTTAAAAGACTGTATGCAGTTCGCATAACAGGAGAACATATAGACGATGATGAAAGAAGAGATGACCATTATCGTACAACCAATTGGCAAGAGAAGAACGAGGGAAAAGGGGAGAACCATCCTGAAGACCTTGGAGAGCACAAAGGACAAGGGGGTCAGAAGAAGAGGAGGAATGAATGGAAGTGGTGAGAGCAATGTTGAGGGCAGCAATGACGTGGGGATGGGAGAGGATGGGAGAGGAAGTGTTGTCAATGGAGGTGTCTACAAGATCCTTCCAAGAGAGGGTGTCCACAGGAGCCATACAAGCACCTGGGGTAACTTGCCAGACAAGGTCAAAATCCTGGAGGAAAAGAGACCAGTGAGCTTGTCAGCAAGAGAGTTTGTGTGGATCTTTAAGGTATGACAAGTTTTTGTGGTTGGTGAGGACAGTGACAGGATGTGAGGTCCCAAGGAGGTATTGTTGCCACTCCTGAAGAGCAAGGATGACAGCAAAGAGTTTCTGATCATAGATGTCATAATTGTGTTCTGCCAGGCTGAAGGTCTTCGAGAAGTAGGCACAGGGGTGGATGTCACCATTGGAGTCAGATTGAAGGAGGACAGTGCCGGTAGCAAGGAGGAAAGTGTCAGTCATGATAGAGAATGGATGAGAGACATCAGGGAAAGTGAGGATGAGAGAGGAGGAAAAGTGATCTTTCAGGGTATTGAAGGCACATTGTTGGAGAGGAGTCCAGAGCCAAGGTTTATCCTTGTGAGTGAGGAGTGTGAGAGGAGCAACAAGGTCTGAGAAACTAGGGATAAATTTGCGGTAGAAGTTAGCAAAGCCTAAGAAGGAGTGGACTCCCTTGACAGAGGAGGGAGGTTTCCATTCACGGATGGTGGAGAGTTTGGTGGGATCTATCTGGATGCGTCCTTGTCCAATGATAAGCCCTAAGTATTCCATGGTCTCCACATCAAAAGAACATTTACAAATTTTAAGGAATAGATTGTGTTCTTGTAGCTGGAGGAGTACTCGTTTCATTCGCTCATGGTGTAGGTTGATGTTGTCCTTGGTGTGAATGCCAATGTCATCCATGTAGATTTTCAGCCAGCGTTCTGCAATCATATCTGCAAAAATGTGATTCATGAATGCCTGGAACGTAGGGGGTGCATTGTTAAATCCAAAGAACATGACCGTTGGTTCAAAAAGTCCTAAAGGGGTGATGAACACTGCCTTCCACTGGTCCTCTTCTCGCAAACAGATGTTATTATATCCTCAGCGAACGTCAAACTTGGTGAATAGAGTGGAATCTTTCATGTCATTGATGAGTTCAGAGATAAGAGGAAGAGGGTAGGCATTGCAGATGGTGTGGGAGTTGAGATAGTGGTAATCCTGGCAGGGTCGTAGAGTTCCGTCTTTCTTTGGTATGAAGAAGAATGGTGAGGCCTGGGGGGATTTGGAGGGGATGATGTGACCCATCTTTAGACTCTCCTCAATGAATGTTTGGCATGTTTCATGTTCTGCGGGGTTAAGAGGGTAAATCTTAGTGATTTTAGGGACAAAGGAAGGTTTCAGGTCAATAGTATGATCAAAGGAGCAATGTGGGGGAAGAATACTGAACATCTTTTCTGAGAAGATGTCAGTGAATTCATTACACCAAGAGGAAATGTCCTGTTCCTTTGGTTTCTCAGACTGGGTGAGTTGGGTCAAGAGGGTGATCTTTCCAAGATGTTGGGGGTATGTATTACACAGGGGCATACCTCGAGTGCAGATGCTAGGACTGACCGAAGGGCAGGACACTCATGAAGAGGTACGACTCAGCCTGACAGGAATCTGGGGACTATACAGTCAAAGACCAGACTAGGGAACAAAGGACGAGAACTCAGATTGAGAGCTTGGACTGAGAGGTGACTCGAGATAGCGCTGAATTGTGTAGATCAAGAATGGGGTACATGGTTCATAGTTAGGGTTTATATAGTGGACTAACCATGCACGGACCAAGTACTGTATGAAGAAAAGACAAGGGGAAAACTATAAGTGGAAGTCCAAGTTGAA
>JBBPLV010001349.1:0-10169 GCA_038089975.1 Boletellus ananiceps | reverse complement strand
ATCCTTTCCATGCGACCAGGTACTGCCTTCGTGCTGCGGAGCCCCTGTGGCTTAAGATCCGCCCCACTTCGTATTGTTCCTCTCCATCGATTTGATCCGGGGGAGGGTTGATAAAGTTTGGGCCGTGTTCCGCGGTTTCTCGATAAGGAGTTAGGAGTGAGGCATGGAAAACCGGGTGGATCTTCCAAGTCGGGGGAAGTCGTAATTGGTATGCTACGGGGGATATGACTTTTTCTATTTTGAAGGGGCCTTCTCGTCGAGGGGCTAATTTTTTTGAAGGGTAGTGTAGCTTCAGGTTTCTATTGTCGAGCCAGACGCGATCTCCTATCTTCCACGGTTTGAAGGACGTGTGAGTGCGTTCCTTCATCATTTGTTGGGCCACATGATGGGCCTGCTGCGCTTCATCCCTAGCTTTGGCCAAAAGGGAAAGTCTCTGTTCAAGTGCGGGGAGGAATGTTTTTCCGATGGCAGGATAGGCTCGGGGTTCATATCCGAGCATGAGAAAGAAGGGGGATTGCTTGGTCACTGAGTGCGCTGCGGAATTGTGCGCGAATTCGGCCATGGGGAGGAGATCTGCCCAGATAGCTACATTTCCTTGGCAGAAGATGCGTAGGTAGGCCTCTAGTTCCTGGTTGACTCGTTCGGTTTCACCGTCGGTTTGTGGATGATAGGCGGTGGAGAGTGCTAGATCGTAGGCAAGTAGTCGGGATAGTTCTCGGGCGAAGGCGGAGGCGAATTGGGGACCTCGGTCCGAGATACATCGTTCGTGTAGGCCAAACCTGGGGAAAACATGTTGGAAAAAGAGGAGAGCTACCCCTTTTGCATCGACATCCTTGGTGCAAGGGCAGAAAATTACCCCCTTCGTAAGACCGTGGTCGACCACGACCATGACAGAATCAAAACCGCGGGATAGGGGCAAGCCGGTGATGAGATCGACGGAGATGGACTGAAAAGGGCGAGAGGCAGTGCTCGGGATAGGCCGAGCCGGCGGCACCGTGGGGTGCGTCAACACCTTATTGGCCTGACAGGTGGCGCAGCCGAGAAGAAATTTTCGCACGAAAGTGGAAAGTCCCGGCCACCAATAGTCGCGCTGTAACAGGTGTAACATGCGGAAAAAGCCGGGGTGACCCGCGGCGGGGGAGTTGTGGAGCTCGGCAACCAGGGCGAGACGAGCAGGCTCGGGTACATATAACCGCTCCTTGAAGTAGAGCAGGCCGTCAGTGAAGCGCCAGTCAGAGTGTGAGGCGCGTGGGAGGAGGGAAGAACCGCGGTGCAGAGCTGCAAGAGCATCGGTGACAAAGGGGTCAGAAGAAGTGGACTCGGCGATTTTGTTGGCGAGGGAGAGGTCAAGAAGACGGATGAAGTGGTCAGCAGGGAGAAGTACCACATCCTGATTATCATCGGTGGTGGAAACGTCAGGTAGGCGAGAGAGTGCGTCAGCGGGGCCCATCTGGGTACCGGGGAGATGGGAGAAGTGGAGATCGAAATCCTGAAGGAAAAGCATCCAGCGGGCCTGCCGGCGAGACAGTTTGTGGGGTTGCTTGAAGTAGGCCAGATTCTTGTGGTCGGTGAGGATGGTGACCGGGTGCATGGTACCAGTGAGATATTGTTTCCATTCTTCAAGTGCACGAATGACCGCCAGAAGCTCGCGGTCATAGATGTCGTAATTTCGTTCTTCGGGGGAGAAGGTCTTCGAAAGGTAGGCGCATGGGTGGAGATCGCCATTACTATCCTTTTGCATTAACACCGCGCCGGAGGCAACCAGGGAAGCGTCGGTCATAACCCAAAAGGGGGCGTCGGTATGGGGAAGCCGAAGGACGGGTCGGGATAAGAAAGCTTGTTGGAGCGAGCGGAAAGCAGTGTCACAAGCAGGGGTCCAGTCCCAGGGCGTCGTCTTCTTGGTGAGGTCGTGAAGGGGTCGAGCGACCGATGAGAAATTGGGGATAAACTTCCGGTAGAAGTTGCAGAAGCCGATGAAGGAGCGAACGGCTTTGACAGATCTGGGGGGAGTCCATTCCTGGATTGCCTTCAGTTTAGTGGGATCGAGAGTGACAGCTCCCGGGCGGATGATCATCCCGAGGTATTCGACCTCAGATACATCAAAGAAGCACTTAGAAAGTTTCAAAAAGAGGTGGTGATCACGCATTCGTTGCAAGACGCGTTGGGTACGCCGGCGATGTAGTTGTGGGTCCCCTGCTGTATGGATGATAAGGTCATCCATATAAATGAGAAGCCATCCTTCAGAGATCATGTCGCGAAAGACGTCGTCCATTAATGCCTGAAAAGTGGGAGGGGAATTGCATAGACCGAAGAACATCACGGTGGGTTCGTAGAGTCCGAATGGCGTGATGAAAGCCGCCTTCCAAGTATCGGAGGGCTTGATACGGACATTGTTATAACCCCATCGGATGTCCATTTTTGTGAAGATGGACGAGTCTTTGAGTTGGTCGATAAGGTCGGAGATCAGAGGTAAGGGGTAGGCATTCTTGACGGTGTGCTGGTTAAGGTAGCGATAGTCCTGACAGGGTCGTAACCCGCCATCCTTCTTCTTCACGAAGAAAAAGGGGGAAGCTTGCGGGGATTTAGAAGGTTTAATCTTTCCGGATTTTAGGTGTTCCTCGACGAAGGCTTTGCATGTGGCCAGCTCAGCAGGGTTTAACGGGTAGGCTTTGGCAACTTTAGGGGTAAAATCTTTAGTGAGATCGATGGCATGATCATAGGGGCGAGAAGGAGGCAATTCGCCATCTTTCGGTTCTTCGAATACACTTCGGAACTCTGCGTATTCGGGTGGAAGAATAGTATTGACTCTCGATGATTGCTGAGCTAACTCGGTGGAGATGGTGGTCCTGGAAATTACTTCGGGGTCAGAGTTCATCCCCAGATAGCGGAGGAGATATCGCTGTGGGATGGGGTCGGTGATAGGGGGACTTCGTGGTGGTTCTGTAAGCTCGATCCGTCCGTTGGTCCAGTCTATGGTTGGGTTGATTTCTCGCAACCAATTCATTCCTAGAATGACTTGCTCCGTCCCGGTGTCGATAACAAGGAATCGACGTTGCTCCGTCCAGGATCCGTAGGTGACATGGAGGATGATGTAGTGTCGGATGATTCCGTTTTTGTTCTCGGATCCATCCACATTGTGGGCGCGAATGGGTCGAGGGAGTCGGTGGGTTTTCCATCCTTTGAGACGAGCGAGATATTTGTTGACGAAGCATCCAGTGGCTCCGCTGTCTATCAAGGCAGAGATTTCAACGGTTTGTGTCGCGTTTGATTCATATAGGTGAATAGGGAGTTTGATTGCTCTGGAGTGGGATCCTAATACGAATACAGGTGCGACAGAGAGGGGAGGTAAAGACGTTGATACTTTCCTCCCGTTTAAAAATCCTCTGAGGTTTCGAGGGCTCGAACCTCTTGTTCCTCGGTAGTACAGGTGCGAAGAATACGGAGTAGCTCATCCCTAGGAAGATCCGAGCTTTGGATAAATTTTCCTAAGGCATCCACCGTTTCTACTGCTTTGATGGTGTGGGGTCGAGCGGGGAATCTCCTGGGGCGGGAGTCTCCTCGAGGGTGATTGGTGGTGCGACATCCGACACGATGGCAGATGAAGCATTTGTTGTTCTTCATGTGTTCAGCTCGCTCGACCGGGGTAAGGCGGATCGCGTCGACGTCCATGGCATTTGGGTCGCGATGATGGGAGTTTCCGGAGGGAAGGGGGATGTAGTTCTTCCTCTCTCTGATCTTCCGAAGTCGTCGGATGTTCTCGTCGAAGACGTGAGCCTTCTTAATCCAATCCCTCCATTTCGTTGGCTGGGGGTTCAAGGTTGCCATCATGTTGGCAAGTCGTTCATCTACTCCTCGTCGAAGTATGTCAATTAGGATCTCGTCATGTCCTGTCTCCAATTTACTCCTCATTACCTTTAACTCGAAGGTAGTGATGTAGGTATCGAAGTTGCCCCTCTGGAGTCTTCCAGGTAGCGCCTTCTCACTCTCATCTTTGAAGTCATTCTGCTTCAACTCGTACAGCTCATTCCGAGCTCTTTCCTGTTGTCCGGTTGGGATGAAGGACTCCGTGAAGGCTTCGCGGAATTGGTCGAAAGTGGCGTCCATGACTTTTGGGTACCAGGTTTCGGCAAATGCTGCAGCTCGTCCCTTGTTCATTTTATTGAGACAGGTGAGGATTAGGAGTGAGTCGGTGTCATAGATGTCGTGGTTGATTGTGAAGAAGGCCGTCATGGCCAACATCCATCGTGTCGCATCTGCGGCATTTCCATCAAAATCTCCGGGTAAGGCTGCCCGAAGTTCCCCTTTCTTTGTGTGAGAAGGTGTAGCGTCAGCCATTGGTGCGTCCTGTGGTTCCTGAGTAGTGTCGGTAACTAGTACTACTGGGGAAAGTGTTGGGGCAGGAGTAGAGGGCGGAAGCAAGTGGGCGTGCTCGAGGACAGTCTCGGGGGTTACAGATCGTCGTCGCCTGCGCTCTCGAAATAGGAGACTCGGAGGAGGGGGTCTGGGAGCGCTAGAGGAGGCGGCGATTCTCCGCGGTACGGGGGAATTAGTTTGGTAGGGGTTTTCGAACGGTCTGGACTCAATGGGGGTTCCGCTAGGGGTGGGTTCGTCTTCGAAGAACACCTCTTCGTTCCCTGTTTCTTCCTCCGGCTCTGGGGAGGATTCTTGTTCTCTAGGAGCTCGGTACGACGTGATGTCGAGGTGATCGCCCTTCTGCTAAACAGCAGGGGCGCGAGTAAAGCTAGTTCTTTTGTTACGCGAACTGCGTACAATCTCCTATCTTAACCTGAGTCCTCTGTTCCCGGAAGGTAACACTCGGACAGCGTCCACTCAATAGTAGGACGGAGACTAGTCGAAGGTGAAAGCTCGCTATCCGAAGGTCGGACTCACGGTTGGCCAGAGACTGCACGTAGGATTGCGCAGAACTAGCTAAGGGACACTTATCGTACATGGCACGGTTTAAATACCTAGGTAGAGCTGTACTTCACTAAAGTAGTAATTCTTGGTATAGTAGCGAAGAGATGCCTAGTATGGATCGTGGGGAGACGCAGCATCAGTAAAGAGATGATGCTGTGGGAGGGCTATGTGTCCGAGGTTAGAAGGTGGGGCATACTAAATGTAGGAACTCAAGAGTCCCTATCCGGCAGCGGATACAAGGGGAATGCCGGGAAGGTCGCATCGTCTAAGAAAGAGGGAAGAGTAGTCGGCCAGAACAAAGAGGAGTTATAGCGCAAACCGTAGACCGCGTCAGATGTTGTAACAATCCGTCCTGAAGCCTAACCACCATCCTGATGATCCGTATCCGATGACTGATGTGGTCACCGCCGCGCAGTTCTTACTCACCAGTTCTGCGCTCCATGATCCTGTTCCATTGATCAACACTCCGACCCGCCCTCCGCAGCGTCACCAACATCATCACCCTCATCCGCAATCTTCCGCTGCTCCTGCTCCTGCTGTGAAATCAGAAGTAAACCTAGCACATCCGAGCTCTTCGAACTCTTGCTGTAGTTTCTGTGGTGAACCCGGCCACTTTGTCCGTGATTGCCTTCATGTGCCGGACTACATCCATGCTGGAAAGGTAGCCCGCGGAGCGAACGGTCGTTTGTTCATGAAGGATGGGTCGCGTATTCCGTGTATTCCTGGCTGTACTTGTCTGCGAGATGCGGTTGAAGAGGCCATTCGTCAGAGGCCTCCTCCGGCTTCCTCTGCTCCGACAACAGCAACCGCCGCAACATTCAGAAGAGATCCGCCTCCACACCTTACTGCCGGTATCCTGTCGTTAATCGATCTGGAAACCCCTGCCATCCTTGAGATCGAACCTTCTGCCTTCTACACGTCTATCGAAGATGCTGAACCTGACTTCCAGCCATACATCGCTCAAGCTTGGGCTTCGTTTCAGGCCGATAAGGCTGTGAAAGATACCCAGGGGAAGCGAGTTCGCTTCGATGGAGTGCAGGTTCCTCTGCGCAAACCACACAAGCCCGCTCCTGTCGCCGAGGAGATTGTGTCTCCGGCAGTGCAGGAAGCCTCTTCCAAGTCGTCGCAGGCTCCGTCTCGTCCGCCTACTCCACCTGTCACCAGTTCGGACAAGGGCAAATCTCCTGATCGTCCTTCTCGTCCTCCGACACCAAGTAACGTTCCTCCGCCCGTCTCAAATGCTAACCCTATCCCTCCATACTCCTCAGGAGGGCAGTTCAGGTACTCATTCCCACCTGAGGACGATACCGCTCCTAAGCGAGTCCTCGACCGTGTCCTTGCGACAAGTATTCCGGTACCAGTCAAAGACCTGTTTGCGGTCGCTCCGGATTTCCGGAAGCAATTCCGTGAACTCACCACCGTAAAGCGACTTGCTGCTTCTAACCTTGTACAGGTCAACGAGCTCGCTGGACGAGACCCTCTTGCGGTCGAGCGCGAGTTCGGACACAAGATACTCAGAAGCGACGATGGAATGATTGTCGCGCATCATACCCTGCCATTGTGAGCCTTGCAAGTGAAGGTGGCTGGGTCCGACAAGTCAATCACCTGTGTCTTAGATTCGGGTTCCGAGATTGTTGCCATGCCCAAGCGGTTTTGGGAGCAACTTGGTCTTCCTATTCAATCTGATCATGTTTTGACGATGTCGTCTGCTAACACTAGTACAGACTCGACGCTAGGAGTCATGGAGAACCTAGCACTCGACTTCGGAGCCGGAAAGGTTTGCCTCCAAGTGCAAGTACTTGCGAGAGTGAACTTCGAACTCTTGCTTGGGCGTCCTTTCCACTGCCTCATGAGCGCAGCTACGCACGACTATCCGGACGGTGCTCAGGATATCACACTATGCGACCCTAACACGGGGAAGGTATACAAGCTTCCGACCCAGCCTTGGACGGAAGGTTGTCCTCGCTGTCGGAGCGGCAGACACTGTCAGAACCATCAATCTGTGGTCGAGATGGGTTTTTAGATATCGATGATCCACCGAGAGGTTGGGGAGAGTCTATATGCCAATCCGGTTTGTTCCAGTCCTGCTATCCCTTTTTGCGCCCTACGACTTCGTCCTTCTTATTCTGCCCTTATTCCGCGTCTTCTCCTGCAAAGCCCTTGTATCGTGGGTCCGCTTCACCTACGTCTTTCGTTCCTGGTCCTCCTTTGCCTGCTTATACCTACCTGTCGTCCATGAGTTCCGCTTTTACCCCGGAAGCTCTTTCCGCTCTCGAGTCGGTTTACTATTTCGATCCTGTTCGTCATTGCCTTGCCTACAAGCCGGTAGCCAAAAAGGTCCATTCGGTGGTGGCTCCTATCGACGAGGAGTTTCGCATCATCCGGCGGTTGCCTGAGGAGCCGCTTGCTGGTCTTGTTCCACTCCCTGTTCATCCTCCTGAATTCGTTCCGGGTGTCCGCTTCACCCAGGCACGCGCTGACGTTTTAGATCTCGATCCAGCCAAATGGCTGTGGCCTGCCAAGCTCAAGCTTGTTCGATGGCTTGTTCGCGAGCATGAGAACGCTTTCGCTTGGGTTCCTACCGAGCGAGGCCGACTCGACGAACGATACTTTCCTCCAGTCAAGATTCCGACGGTCCCGCACACGCCGTGGATCCTACGCAATATTCCGGTTCCGCCTGCAATGTGGAACGAAGCGATTCAAATTATCAAGGATCGGATCGCTTCGGGGGTTTACGAGCCCTCCACAGCTGCTTATCGCTCTCGCTGGTTCTGTGTCGTCAAGCAGGACGGCAAGACTCTTCGCCTCGTTCATGATCTACAACCTCTCAACGCGGTCACAATCCGCGACTCTTCTGTCCCGCCATTTGTCGAACAATTTGCCGAATCCTTTGCTGGGTATGCCGTCTACGGCATGCTAGACCTGTTCGCAGGCTACGACCAGCGTCCGCTTCACTCGGACTCCCGGGACGTGACTACGTTTAGCAGTCCTTTGGGTCCTCATCGTCTCACTACTGTTCCTATGGGTTACACTAATGCCGTACAGATCTACCAGGCCGATATGGCTTTCATCCTCCAGGACGAGATTCCTGATTTCACATATCCTTTCGTTGATGACTTACCTGTCAAGTCCACAGAGACGCGCTATCAATCAGCGGATGGTACCTACGAGACGATTCCTGACAATCCGGGAATCCGACGCTTCATTTGGGAGCATCTCCAGGTTGTCCATCGGATCCTGCAGCGTCTGCAGAACGTAGGAGCTACTGTGTCAGCCAAGAAGTTTGTGCTCGCTGCCCCGGACGCTACGATCGTCGGACACAAGTGCACCCATGATGGCCGCATCCCTCACGAGGCCAAGGTGCAGAAGATCCGCGATTGGCCGGCATGCCAGACTCTGACGCACGTCCGCGGCTTCCTGGGTACGTGTGGAGTACTTCGAATTTTTATCCGCGATTTCGCTTCCCTTTCTCGACCTCTTGTCGATTTGACCCGGAAAGGCGTTCCCTTCGCTTGGGGGGACCCTCAACGGGAAGCTATGCAGCGTCTTAAGGATGCTATCATCGAGTCCCCAGCACTACGTCGTCTTGATTACGCTTCCGGACGCGAAGTGATCCTGGCGGTCGACACTTCTTCCATCGCTGTCGGCTACATCCTATCACAGGATGGGGCGGATGGTAAACGTTATCCTAATCGGTTCGGCTCCATCAGCCTTACAGAGGTGGAGAGTCGCTATTCCCAAGCCAAACTCGAGTTGTTCGGACTGTTCCGTGCTTTGCGGGCAGTCCGCATATTTATCTTCGGGGTCGCTAACTTTACAGTCGAAATGGACGCCAAGTATGTTAAGGGCATGATCAACAATCCGGATCTACAGCCTAATGCTACCATCAATCGCTGGATCGCCGGTATCCTTCTATTCCATTTCAAACTCGTGCACGTCCCTGCAGAGCGCCACACTGGTGCTGATGGTTTGTCACGCCGTCCGCCATCCGATGAAGATCCTCCTGAGGATGATGACTTCGAGGACTGGTTGGATGACACGTATTCATTTTCTGTCACGCTGCTCAATGATCGTATTATTCCATATTCCGCTTCCGCTGACGTTTATAGTGTCACCTCTGGGGTTACCATCCGAATCATGGGATGTCCCATCTATGCTCTTACGCCCGTTTCCGCTCCGGATGCGCATTCGTCGCTTCCTGCCATCCCGCGTTCGTCAAAGGCGCTCGCTAAGGAGGCGCGCATTGTTCGCATCCGGGAATTCCTTTCTTCTCGCATTCGTCCTCCTGACCTTTCCGACTCGGACTATACTTCCTTCATCAGCGCAGCTTTGCGCTTCTTTCTTCACGACGGATCCCTTTGGCGTCGCGAGCCGCATGGTCGTCATCAGCTCGTTGTTCCGGCTGAGAAACGGTTCGGACTAATTAAGGAGGCTCACGATGACCTCGGACACAAGGGTGTCTTCACAGTCCGGACGCGCCTCCTCCTGCGCTTCTGGTGGCCCATGCTGATAGACGATGTCAAGTGGTTTGTTCGTACTTGCCACGAGTGTCAGCGTCGTCAAACTGCGAAGTTTCATATCCCCCCTTCCGTTCCTGTCGTCGGTGGTTTGTTTCACAAGGCGCATATTGATACCATGGTGATGCCTCGGTCCGGTGGCTATCGTGTCATCGTCCAGGCTCGCTGTGCGCTTACTTCCTATCCGGAATGGCGTATGCTTCGTTCCGAGAACGCTTCCGCACTGGCATCCTTCATTTATGAGGACATCCTATGCCGGTGGGGCGCGCTCGCCGAAATCGTGACTGACAACGGTTCCGCTTTCATACAGGCACTCGATATCCTTTCCGCGCGTTATGGCATCCGACATATTCGCATTTCGCCCTACAATTCGCAAGCCAATGGTATAGTTGAACGCCGTCATTTTGATGTCCGGGAGGCCATCATGAAAAGTTCCCCTGAGGGGGAGGCTCGCTGGCATTTCGCAGCTCACTCCGTTTTTTGGGCGGAGCGAGTCACGATCGTGAAGTCCACGGGTCTCTCACCATACTTCATGGTACATGGCGTCGAGCCTCTATTTCCTTTCGACCTTTCGGAAGCTACATTCCTCGTTCCGTTACCTGGTACTAATCCTCTCTCTACGACCGGACTGATCGCCTGGCGAGCTCGTCAGCTCCAAAAGCGTCAGGATGACATAGATTCTATCCGCGCCAACGTCATCAAATCTCGTTTCGCTTCGATCAAGCAATTCGAGTC
>JBBPLV010001348.1:0-10174 GCA_038089975.1 Boletellus ananiceps | reverse complement strand
AGCTGGGGGTCTGGGGGTCTGGAAGGTCTGGGGGTTCTGGGAATACTGTAGTGTTCTGTGGAGCTGGAGGTCTGGAGGTCTGGGAGGTCTGGGGTTCTAGAGGTTCTGTGATGTTCTGTGGCTATAGTGAGTGTTCTGTGGCTGTCTGTGGAGCTCTGTGGGATTTTTAATGGTTTGCTGATGCTACACTATGATGTCCGCCTCTCCACAGCCTACCATCCTCAGACAGACAGGCAAACTGAACAAACCAATCAAGAGATTGAAACCTACCTCCATCTCTTCTGTGCCAATCAACCTCACTCCTGGCCCTCGTTCCTCACCTCTGCTGAGTTTCATCACAACTCCTCCCCTCATTCGTCCACTAAAGCCTCTCCATTCTCCCTCATGCTTGGCTATGAACCTCACACATATCCTCCCCTTGGGAAAACCTTCATCCCAGCTCTCTCCTCCCGTCTTAATCTCCTTGAGGAATCCCGAAAGGAAGCACTCACAGCTGTTACAACACCTGACGCGGTCTACGGTTTGTGCTATCATTCCTCGTTGTTCAATCTGACTACTTTGCCTTCCTTCCTAGACAACGCAACCTTTCCGGCATTCCCTTTGTATCCGCTGCCAGATAGGGACACTTGAGTTACTACATTTGGTATGCCCCACTTTCTACTATCGGATACATAGCCCTCCCACAGCATCATCTCTTTATTGATGCTGCATTTCCCCCATTACCATACTAGGCATCTCTTCGTTACTATACTAGGAATTACTACGATCAGCGAAGTACAGCTCTACCTAGGTATTTAAACCATGCCATGTATGATATGTGTTCCTTAGCTAGTTCTGCGCAATCCTACATGCAGTCTCTGGCCATCCGCAAGTCCGACCTTCAGATAGTGAGCTTCCAACTTCGACTAGTCTTTGTCCTACTATTGAGTGGACGCTATCCAAGTGATTCCGAAGCAGAAACATAGGATCCGCATTGATCGAAGGAGATTGTATGCAGCTTGCATAACAACAGCATATGAATCAGCATGACAACTGATGACACAACATGCTTCTCAAAAGTTTTCCCTGTAGAAAGTCAGAGATAAGGTATGGCTAGAGGTGACAAATCTCCGCATCCCCTTCCCATCTCAGAAACTCGCCTCCAAATATCTAGGCCCTTTTGAGATCTCTCAGGTCTTATCCCCCCTTACATACCATTTATGTCTACCAACCACCTGGAAAATTCACAACGTCTTCTATGTCACCCTCTTATCGTCCTTCTGCTCCACCGAAGCATGTGGACCGTCGTTCCCATCACTGCCTCCTGACATAATTGAAGGCGAAGAAGAATATGAAGTAGACGGCATTCTCGCACACAAGGGTTCTTCCAGTCATTATCAGTACCTGACCACATGGAAGGGTTACTCAGCATCAGAAAATACGTGGGAGCCAGAGAGTAATCTCTGCCATGCCAAGTCTCTCCTCTCTTCCTATAAAAAGACTCACTCCCTACGATAATTTTGATGTCGTCCGCCCATATTTTCTTCTTCATCACTCTCATCCTGAACCACCTTCTTTCCCTTGTTCACTATGCCTGCTTCGTTCTCCGTCCCATCACCTACATCATCCTCTTCATGCTCAAGTTGGTCCTCTACTTCTCCTTTGTGTTCTCGGCCTGTATGGCCTTGCTTTCTTCCCATTTCCTCAATCAGCACACTATACACTGCCATCCTCACTGCTCCTACTCTCGTCCATGCCCTCGAAAGTGATACTTTATTCGAACAGGACGAGGTCACACAGGAATTAGTGCACCTTTTCTACGATGCTTTCCGTGCTCAATCCTTTCACTTTCAAGCTGCATCTTCTGACTTACCCGTCGACTTTGGTCTTCCTCTTCGTCTCCTTGTCAATCGAATTCCCGAATGTATTCTCACCATTTTACATCTTCACAGTTTTCATAGTTACGTTACTCACCTCAATCCAGCTATCATTTATCCCACCTTCTGTTGTATCTTCTGTGCCATGCCTCCTGAAGCCAAAGAGCATTATATTCATTCCATAGAAGCTCTTGAGGCTCGTCCTCTTCCTTTACCCATTCCTGCTCCCCCTTCTTCACCTCCCCTCCTTGCTCGCCTCTCTACCACCCTGTCTACTCCTTCTTCTAGAGATGTTCCCTCCGATATGTTCAGCGAGTATGCTCTTGATCAGTCTGCTCTTGCCTTTAACCGGGCCAATATCCAACTCATCCATCTCCCCAATGGCTCTCAGGTCCTCTCCTCAGCAGTTCAAACAATCACATCTCCCATTCGTCGTTGACCTGCTACCGCTTCCACTCGGTGCTTTCACTGCAATCTTCTGGGTCATTATAGAGATGAATGTCCAGAGTATAGATGCCCCTCCTGCCATGCCTTTGCCCCTGGCCATCCTGCTTGCTGTTACTTTGCCACCCAATGTTCCTTCTGCCAGCAATGGGGACACAATGCCTGCTTTTGCCCCACATGTACCTGTGGACGCTGCAATCAGACTGGTCACCTCCTCAATGACTGTCCATTTGAGCATTACACTCTTGAACAAGCTGCTGACGTCTTCACTGGCCCTCCTGCACCACCATCGGACTGAGCTAGAGGTGCTCGAACCTGGAGTTCGAGCTTATGAAGGGGGTAATGTTACAGTTTCTTTCCTACATCCACATGTCTTCCTTTTGTCTTGTCTTTGCCCTTCTCGTTCACGCATTCCAGGTCTTTTCCTGTACACTTACATTCATGTTCTCTTACTATGGAATGTTCTTGAAGTATCCATAGTTCCTTTGTAGTCATCACACTTAGCTTCTTGTCCGATTCAACTTGGACTTTCTCTTTTAATTATTCCTTTGTTCTTTCCATTCTTGGTACATGGTCTGTGCACAATCTCCCCATCTATATAAACCCTAGTCATAAACCATGTACTTCATTCTTGATCTGCACAATTTAGCGTCATCTTGAGTCCTCTCTCAGTCCGAGTCCTCTGTCCAAGTTCTCGTCCTTCAACCTTTGTCTAGTCTTCAACCGTATAGTCCTCTAGTTCTCTTAGGGCTGAGTTGTACCTCTTCATGAGTGTCCTGCCCTTTGGTTAGTCCTAGCCTAGTACTTGAGGTACACCCTGCATAACACATATAGTATTTAGTGGCTATATGATATTGAGTCTTTGTGGTCTAATGGTTAGTGCTTTGCAAGATTATCATTTTTGGTGGTGTGTGTGAGTTCAATTCCTGTTGCTGTGCGCACATTTCTCCACATTACATGATCATTTACTTGATTAACTTTGAGTGTCTTGGTTGCTTGCTGTACTTGGCTGGGAGTTGCTTGATGACTTGATATACTTGAAGTGTACTTGAGGACTTGGTGAAAATTTTCAAGTACATCAAGTAAATTGTAGATTTCCTGATGTAGCTTATGGTTTTGTGACATTTTGCACACATAGTCTGACTTGTTGAACCATATGTGATTATGACATACCTTTAAAATGTATCTAAATATTTCTCCAATACTTAGCAAAGCACATAGTTTCCATTTATAGTCAAGGATGTTGTCACAACATTTTCTCTGCAACAAATTCAAACCTCATTTGTTAAATATGAATTTCTACTATGACCCTATCACAAAAGAGGATAACTGTTAAAATAAGATTTACCCTTATGTCCTGGGAACACATGGGTTATCACAGGCAGAATATGGTTTTGGATAAGTGAGCCATATGTGCAGGTGACTTATCCGAACGTGCCTGTGGTGTATGTGACTGGATAACTCAGAGTTGAGTGACGCCAGCGAAGAACACTGTGGTCACAGTCATAATGACATTCGAGGGTTGGGCACGGTCTCCAAATGCCTGCCATATTATGGTTAGCTGACATTCAATACTGTGGGCCTGCAGATGTCTTTGTGGTGTACACCTGTAAAATTGTGTGCACAGAGGGCTAACTTCTGTGACTCCATCTGATTTGAAAAGAGTATATCTCCCCTTTGACATTCTTTATACTTGGGTGTTATCAAGGTCTGAAGTATATCTGCATGAAAGATAGGTTTGTTTCCTCCTGGGGTTGGTAGTCAGTTCTATCTGCTGAAATAAATCCCATTCCTGCCGAGGGGCTGGAAAGGTGCTGCTGAATTGGGAGAGAAAAGTATTCAAGAAGTCTACCACTGGACACCTACCAGTCCACCGTCGCTGGCCTTCAGCCTCTCCACCATCCTTCACCCCATGAAGCTCTCTGTCCTTGTTGTCATGCTTGGCCTTGCTTCTCTTGTGTCCTATGTACTGTGTCATATGATACATTTTACAACCATGGTCAGAGCTCTCTTGGCAATGTTGTCTGCTCCAACGGTGAGTATGGCCTAGTCAATGTTGGATACACCACACTTGACTCCCTACCTTCCCTTGTGTTGGAGGAGCACCCCAGATATTGTCATGGAACTCATGCTACTGCGTCACTTGTTGGGAACCTACCTACACAAATTCTGAAGGTATTTCTATGTCTCTCAACATCACAGCCATTGACACCAGTGATCGTTCCCTGGAAGGTTTCAACATCTCGTTGGAGAGCATGGACCTTCTTACAGGCAGCCAAGCCAGGAGTTTAGGTAGGGTTCTGATTACTGTGGCTCGGATCCCAAAGAGCGTATGCAGGTTTACAAATGTTAAAAGGTAAAATATCCTGCTTACTGCACACTTGAGGACGTGTTGATCGTACTAGCTGTGAAAATTGCCCAGTTGTCCAAGTTCTGGGATGAATTGTTGAGGCACTTCTCCCATCTCTTTCTCCTTCACTCTCTATTTGTTGTTTTCCATGCTTAGAAGATTTGGTCCTGGAGATGGAAGTCGTCCCAAATACTACACACAAGCCCCAGATCCTCCATGTTGATGAAATAGATGCTTATTAGCTGATGGCAGACTTTGTTTGGAGATGTGAGGAGCTATATCCAATGTCTATTTACATTGAAAGCTGACCAGATGTGTTTTAAGCATGCAAACCACGATGGGCACCACAAGATCCTGTTCATGTCCCTATGGCAAACACTAAGAATGCTGTTCCATCACATCTGCTCCATTACCTTCTGATATCAGCAGTCAGCACAGCCCCACCAGGAAGGGACCATACTGCATTAGGCTCCATGGGATGAAATGTAGAGCAGATACCATGCCTGGGGTAACATAGGGAAGGAACCACTGTCATGGGATATGGAAAGAGTGATGCCCTCCAATGACCTAGCTTGGGACGGGTGCTGTCCTGTCCTGGATGTTGGATCCAGCACTGGTACTTCCCTGGACACTTTGTTGTCATTAGATGCTCAGCCTTGCAGTCCCATTAGCCCGACAATGGTGTGGCAGGTCCCATGGGTCATGCGGCTGTGCAATGTACCCAACACACAGTGTTGTGCAGGGCACGAATGGGTGCATGAAGGAGTGGGTGCATGGGTATGCACACAGAGGTGGCAGGTGCACAGGACGCGTGTGAGTGAGGCAGACATGAGGTAGTGGGTGCACAGGGTGTGCATGAGGCGGGTGTGATGGATCATGCAGCCATGCAATGCACCCAATGCACAGTGTTGTGCAGGGCATGAATGGGTCCATGCATGTATGAAGGAGTAGGTACACATGTGTGCATGTGGAGGTGGCAGGTGTGCAGGATGTGCATGAGTGAGACAGACATGAGGTAGCAGGTGCACAGTGTGCGTGTGAGTGAGGTGGGTGCACAGGGCACGCTTGAGTGATGGCAGGTGATGGCAGGTGTGCGTGAGTGAGGTGGGCATGAGGTAGCAGGTGCATGGGGTGGGCATGAGTGACAGTGGGTGCATGGGTTACTAATGGCGGATGCATGGGGTGCGTGTGAGTGAGGTGGGTGCATGGGTGAAGTGGCAGGTGTGCAGGGCATGCTCGAGTGACAGTGGGTGATGGCAAGTGTACATGAGTGAGGTGGGTGTGAGGTAGCGGGTGTGCAGGCAAAGTGGTAGGTGCGCAGGGTGCGCTTGAGTGACAGTGGCAGGCATGAGGTAGCAGGTGCACGGGATGTGCTCGTGTGAGGCAGCAGGTGCAGGGGGTGTGCATGAGTGTGGCAGGTGCACAGGTGAAGTGGCAAGTGTGTGGGTGCACAAGCAGGGAGTCAGTGAACAGGTGGAAACAGGTTAGCAAACAGGTAAGGTGCACCAATGACAGCAAGATGGATAAGCTGTCATGTGAGGGTGAGAGCGAGAAGGCAGTCTCACCTGCAGACATCGCCCTGCCAGACGAACAGGTGGGATGCACAGAGGGGGCAGTGAGGTCAGTGAACTGGCAGAAATGGGTTAGTCAATGGGTGGGGCACACCAATGAAGGCAAGATGCAAAGGCGATGGTGGTAAGGGCATCCCAGGTACATCTCCATCGACCTGTCTTGACTGCTAATCACCTTCTTCGACCACCATTGTTGATCAATGACACATAAAAAAAAGTTAAAAAAAGTAAAAACTGACCCAGTGCTGCTGCTTTGAGTGGTGAGAGCATCACCCACAAGCTCTTCAGCATGAGCACAAGGCAAGCGGTGAGTGGTGGAGGTGGAGAATGGGGCAAGTGCATGAGGCAGGTGCAAGCAGGGTGAGCAAGGTGGTTGGTGAAGCCATGCAGACTTAGCAAATATTCTGGCTATGGTTAGGAATGTATTCATATAGCATTTACTGATCACATATTGTTGAGCCTCTGTGTCCTAATGGTTAATGCTTTGCAAGATTACCATTTTTGGTGGTGTGTGCAGGTTTGACTCCTGTTCCTGCATGCATTTCTCCACATTATATAATTATTTACTTGATGGATACTTGAGTATCTTGGTTGCTTGCCATACTTGGTTTGGAACTACTTGATGACTTGACATACTTGAAGTATACTTGAGAACTTGATGAAAATTTTCAAGTACATCAAGTAAATTGTAGATTTCCTGATGATTGTTGACAGCGAGTCTGATGCAAGCTCACCTATAAATTTGGACCGTTCAGGCCAGGCACATGTAAAGTCGGGGATTGAATATGGGGTTCAAATACAGCTGACTCAGCCCACCCTTGGCAGGACATGTTCAAGACACTCCCTCCCTTTTAGGCTGCCTTCTTAAGTTGATAGTATCTATCCTTACTGGCCATTTGTTCCCTAGATGTCTGTACTGTAGTCCAAATACATCAATGACTTTGTCCAGAGCCTCGTTACAAGTCCCCTCTAGAGCCTCATGAGCATCCCAGTGACAGTCCAGAGCACTTTTGGACTTCTCTTGTGACCCTCATGGGCATTTCAGTGACTGCCCCAGATGTGCACTGGCCTCATCCAGAGCCTCATTGCAAGTCCTCTCCAGAGCCTTGTGAGGTCCCAGTGATTGTCCAGGGCACTTTCAGGCACCTCTCGCAAGCCTTGCAGACATCTGAGTCAGTGTGACTGCCCCAGCTGTATGCCAGCATGTGCTGTGCGTCTCCCTCAAACATGTATGCCCACATCCTGTTGACCACACCACCCCTGCTGGGCAAGAAATCTAGACTCTCGCCCAGCACCTCTGGCCTGCAAACCAACACTAGCACCCAGTTCCCTTCCTCCGTCTGTCCTGGGCTATGATACCATGACCACCGGTCCCACCCCTGATCACCTTGGCACAATGGTCTCACATTGCTGTGACACAAATGATGCTGTTTTATTGGTTGTCACACAATTCAGATATCGCTCAGTCAGGTGCAGAGGTGCAGTAAAGCAGAACCATTGAAGCTGTATTGGCAAGCAAAAATGACAACAAAGTATTACTAGGCCTGGTGGTTGGTGATCGCATCTCCCATGAGACAACATGCAGCACTCTCATTTGGCTCCGAGTCTGCAAAGTAATGTCTGTCAGTGATCTGATCAATTGAACAAACCACTTACATGGACTGCTCTGTTGGATGCAATTGTGTCCTTGGTGGCCATGTCTGCCTCCGACTGACATAGTCAGACTTCAGGCAGTTTGAAATAGTACAAAAGAATTACTTATGCGTGATCCTGTATTATTGCCAGCTTGTGTGTCAGTTCCATCTGTACACACAATATGGTCCTTGATATCTTCATTTTCATCTAAGCCATCACTGTTGTATGCTAAAGTGAGCCTGAAATGCTGGTCACCAGATCACAGCATTTGCTTAATGTTCAGCTGAAAAACCTGATCACAGTTCACCAAACAAGGTGTAGAGAAACAATCATTACTTACCACTTCAGCATCGCTGTTGTGATGAAAACTGACATCGAAGCCTTGCAGGGAGACCCCTGGTGGGACGGAGAGCCAGAGGAACTTGGATGGCCTATCAGGGTTGGGTGGAGGAGAGGTCGACATAGAGAAGTAGAAAAACTTTGGTGTGCGATGGAAAATTGGCACTGAGTCTTTGTGTAGAACGTGGGTGGAGGTAGTTGAGTGCTCTTGAAGCCTGAGACAGAGGGATCATAAATGCCCCAGGGACATTGATGATTGTTCTCATTGGAGCCCTGCCCAATTTGAAAGGTCATGGAGCTGGTCATAGTGGAAGCTACAAGAAAGAAGTGAGGCCTTGGGAGCCTCCACATCATGGGTATTATGTATATTGCGAATCCTAGATTGGTGATCCCTTCGATCATAGCTTATCTCCAACCACTGTTCAATCTGCAATCTGCAATCTGCATCATGGGTATGATGTTGTGAATCATTGCAGATCACAGGTGGGTGGATGCTTTGATTATAGCTTACTTCCAACCACCAGTCAATCCATTTCTATACTTAAGCCTGTCTCCCAACCTGGGTGTGCTCTCCAACCTTTCCTCCTCGCCTTCAGTCATTCTATCATTATGCACCATGTCCTGCCAAGCACAGCTTGGTGAGTTGTCGTCCTATTTTCTTCAGTCCTTGTCGGATCACTCTGTGCTTTGCCTTTAGATACACTTTGTTCATTGCTTGTAGTGCTCAGACTCACACTTGTCAGATCACTCTGTGCTTTGCCTTTAGATGCACTTTGTTCATTGCTTGTAGTGCTCAGACTCACTGCAGCTGAGGCTACACAGGTTCAATCTGCCATCGACACCAATCCCCCCAAGTGTTATGCAGGGCATGCCTCAAGGGGCGAGACTAGGACTGACCGATGGGCAGGACACTCACAAAGAGGTACGACTCAGCCTGAAGGGAACTAGAGGCTATACGGTCATAAGACCGGACTAGAGACGAAGGATGAAGACCCAAGGAAGGGGACTCAGACTGAGGACGACTCAAGGTTACGCTGAATTGTGCAGATCAAGAATAGAGTACATGAGCTGTAGCTAAGGTTTATATAGGTGAAGAAACCATGCACAGACCATGTACTAAAAGGAGAAGAACAAAAGGGAAAGCTAAACTGGAAGGTCTGAGTTGAATCGGACGAAGACATAAGCGGGAAGACTACAATGGAATAGCAGATACTTCAAGAATGTTCCACAATAGTAGAACATGAATGTGAGTGTAAAGGAAAAGTCTGGGAATGCGAGAACGGGAGGAGCGAAGACAAGACAAGAGCAGTACATGTGGGTAAAGGAAAGAAATCGTAACACCAAGTCCACTGCTAGTGGGTCTTTGTCTGCCAGTCCCCCCTTGGGCATCGAGGACCTCCAGGCTGGGGTTCACAGTCCCCCCATTGCTGTTCAAACTGCTGTCCCCATTGTCCTGCCTCTTGACCATACCCCATTTGTGGCAGCCACTGACACAGAAGTGGTGAGTCCTCCTATAGTTGAGATTGGTGGTGCTCTCACCACCTATCCCTGCCTGCCTGTTTCATCCCTCACCATTGGTGGTGAAGTCCACTACCAGCAGACCTACCTCAGATTTCGCTTCAATATCCTGAAGGCCAGCTCTGTGGTCCCCTTTGTTAGAGCGCGTTCTTCTCCACTCCGCTCCGGTCAGTCGGAGGTACAGACGAAAGGTTGAGAGGGACGAGAGGGGTCTGGAAGGCCGGAGGTGTTGAGGACGTTGGTCTCAGCAATGCGGGGTGGCATGCTGTACCCTTGCGCACTCTCAGTCCTCTGAGGTCAGAGGTTGGACGGAGAAGGATGGAGATGCCGGAGTCGGAATCCGACGGAGGAAGACTGAAGAGAGGATAGGAGAAGATGGCTATATTTGATTAATGAGATATTCAGACCGGAGTGTACAAGAGGTAAGTACCAAGTATATATAGTACGGAGTCCGAGGCTAT
>JBBPLV010001347.1:0-10174 GCA_038089975.1 Boletellus ananiceps | reverse complement strand
CAACCAAATCACATGACTAAGGGCTCCATTTCAAGGCAGGGGTTAGGGCTATTAATGACCCAGCAAGGGCTAGAGCTAATGCCTTTTGGCTCTCCTACAAATGTCAAGTCTTTCCAAAATAGCCAAATATTGGGACACTTTTTGAGCCACTGTACCTATGATACTTTTTCTCTGTGGATCACTAATGAGATCCTCATAAGATCAACCAGCTCCTGTCTTCCCAAGAGTCTTGTTGCATTCATTGTACTTTTTTTTAGTCTGATGGCAGTGATCAGCATTCACAAACTTATGATCAAAGAAAATAAACTAATGTGGCAATTCGCTATTGAATCAGTTGAATGAAGAGATGTGGGTCGGACTCAGTGAAAGGCACATATATCAGGTTCTCCTGGAAGATGTATTTGACGAGTTTGATGTAGAAAACCTTCTTTGCAATGCCAGACTGCTCCTTCAACAGCCCTTCTTCCTTGATGGACTGGATAGAATCCAAAAATAGCTTCAAATGAGAGGGCTCGTTGTCCCTACACCACTCAATGAAATGATCAGTACGATAGCTGTTAGGGCCATCCCAGTGGATACTTCCAGGTAGCTTGGTGATGGCAGCAGAATTGGGTTTGGATTTTGGGGCTGAGGTAGAAGGTGCTTGATGGAGGGTGATGGATAAACCACGACCCCTGTCTCGTCCAGAAGAGCCAGCCATGGACACTGTGTACAGATAGACAAAAAAAATGGAGGGTGATGCCTGAACACAAGCATAACCCTAGCCCTACCACTAGCTGTCTTGGGCTGCTCTGGTTAATTCAGTTGGAGCTTGAACATGCTACCCAACTTTTTCACAATCACACTTTTTCTTCATAAAATGAACTACTTAAATTCTACTTTGAGACCCACTAATACAAAGGGAGTAGCAAACCTCTTTTTCCAACATGTCTTCACTCAATTTGGTCTTCATGACTGGTGCATCTCTGATAGAGGCCCTTAGTTTGCATCCACGTTTGCCAGAGAACTATCTTGCCTGCTAGAATATGACCTGGCTTTGTCCACCACTTACCATCCACAAATGGATAGAGAAATATAATGAGTAAACCACGAACTGGAAACCTACCTTTGGATCTTCTGTCAAGAGAATATATCCATATGGGCAGACCTCCTCTCTATCGCTGAATTTGCACACAATTCCACAATGTACTCAGTGACCAAGCAAACCCCCTTTTCACTCATGATGGGATATGAACCTCAATCCTATCCTGCCCTCAGAAAAACATTCCTCCCAGCACCTGAACAAAGGTTAACCCTTTTGACCAAAGCCAGAGAGAAAGCACAGCAGGCCCATCAAGTGGCACAACAATTGATGAGAGAGTGGGTTCACATGTCATTCAAACCCTGGAAGATAGGGATAAGGTTTGGCTTGATAACGAACATCTCAAACTTCACTACCCTCCCAGAAAGCTCACTCCATGAAGGGAAGGACCATTTGAGATTGAACAAGTCATCTCACCAGTAACCTACCAACTCCATCTTCTCCCCACCTGGAAGATACACCTAGTTTTCCATGCTTCCCTCCTTTCCCCTTATCATCTGACAGCAGAACACAGACCCAATTTCATCAACCCTCCACCCAATCAAATTGATGGAGAAGAACAATACAAAGTAGCACAGATCTTAGGCCATAGGAGTACTGGAACCTGAAGGCAATACCTGGTCTCCTGGAAAGGCTATTCTGCAGCTGAAAACACTTGGAAACCAGAATGCAACCTGGGTAATTCCCACAAGCTACTAAAGCCTCTTGCCCAAAGGACTTCCCCCCAATCCAATGAAGAAGATCAACCTGAGAGACATCCCCTTACTTACTTATACTGAATTATATGCCCTCTCTTTCCAACCCCACCTTCAATCTCCTTGCCCTTTACTTCACTTTCATCTTTCTTCCCTTCTTTTTTATTCTTGTATGTTTTTGGGACACCCATCATCATCTCCTTAACAGACAAGTAGATATCCAGTACACCATAGCCCCCCTTCCCTCTCACCACCATCACCCTCCTCCTCCTGTTGCTTGGGCAGATGAGCTCATCCAGGACAACCAGCCACCAGCAAGACCAGAACCAGGTTGGTCTCTATACTTCATGGTGACATTTCCTGATAGTAGCAACAGAGCTGGGCAGTGGGAAGGCAACACCTCCGTGTTGTGCTTGGTCCAGGTAGGGACAAGTGCAAACCTAGTGAACAAAGAACAAGGGCAAAGTGTTTGGTACCTTCAAGGCAAGGGATGTTATCCAGAGAGGCTTCCTGTGGAGCAAGGACAAGGGATGCTGAGGGTCTTCCTTCAGCAATGAGGGTACTTCCAGTCAAGGAGAGGTCCTTGCTGGTGGTTGAGGAATGAGAGTGAAAGACCAAAGTGGTAGATTGCTAAGGTATGCCAAGTTAGCCTAGCTTAGGGTACAGGGCTAGGGCTAGGCTACTAGGGTACATATGGACTAGCTACCATAAGTAGAGAACAAGGGATAATGTACAAGAGAGTCCAAGTTAGATCAGGCTAAGGTATGAACATAGGTAGACTTACATGGCACAAGAAGTCTGAGTTGGATTGACTGTAGATAAATGTCAAGATAAGTGGTCAAGGGAAGAGGAGACTAAGAGAAATGATAGTCCAAGGAGATAAGAGACAAGGGTCCAAGAAAGGAGACAAGGTATGAGAGGGGAACAAGGGTCCTAAGGGAATAGGCATAGGCAAGGAAAAAGAGTATAGTGGGAAATGAGTTGTAACACTCTGGCTGGTGAACAAACAATCCTCATTCTCTTTACAAGTATTATTATTTCTTCTTTTATTGTTGAACATTACACTAGGCCTGTTCTCCAATCCTGGCAAACAAACCTCATGGCTGTTCCTTCACAACCATTAACTGAACTCAATAACCTCCCTCTTTGCCTCGATTGTCTCCTAGAATTTCACCTTTCAATCTTTTTGTTCAACCTGCTAGACAATCCAGCTGCAGTCCTTGCATTAGAAAATCTCCTCCTCTTTCACTTCTCACCTTATCTTCCCCTTATTGTTCAATTCTACTCTTTCTTCATACAAGTTCACCACCAGACCATTGACAATATCACTCTGTTTTGCACTGCTACTGAACTAGGGCTCCCCCATTGTTTCAACACCACTGCCACTCTCACCAATTTAGGAAGAGCTCACTGAACACTATTTGAGTTGTTCACTGAAGCAGGACTGGTAGAGTTGGTTGAGCAACTCCCTTGAAACATCTACCTCCTCCTGTTGCAACAACAAATTGCCTCTCTCTCTGACGATGAGCAGGTGCATTACTTGGCTGTGGTCACCACCTCCTCAGCAAGACATTTGATGGGCCAACCCCAGAGTCAGCACAGTTAGACTCCAGATACAATATCTCCCTATCCCAACCATTAACTTCATGACTGTCCAACCTCTCACACCAGTTCCTCCCTTTGTCCCCTCAGAACCCCCCACCACTCCTCCTCACACCAATCCCTTGCCTACACTCCCCATTCCACCTCCTACACCTCATAGACAATGAGCTGGCCAACAACTTTGCACTTTGGCTCAACTGGGAAGATACCATATCACAGATGGGGAACTATGATCTCCTAGCCCCATCTCTCCCACTCCTGGAGGAACAGATTGAGTGGCAAGTTGCCATCAATGCAGTTTGCAATCACACTACTGAACAGCTTGCCAGCACTACCTTTGCCCATACTGCTTTCTCCCAGCACCAGGTCACCCCCAATACACTTGTCCTGAACAGGGATGTCAACATTGCAACCTTCGAGGCCAGGGTGTGCCAAATTGCCCAAGGACCATGGATAGGAACACCTCTGATGACTTCTCTGAGGGAGGTCTTACATGAAATGAATCACCTACTACTACCTGAGTTGCTGTCTCAGGGTAACAAAGGGGGTATTGTTATGAACTTTACTCCTGGGCAGTATGGTCTGTAGTATGATTCTTCCATCTTTGCTCCATCTATTTTCCCTTCTTACTTAGATGATGCTACCTATCCAGTGTTCCCTTTATTTCCACCACTGTATGGAGACTCTTGAGCTTTCACATTTAGTATACTACCATTTCCATCTTCAGACACACTGCCCCTCCCACAGCATTGTCTCATTATCGATGTTGCATCTCTGTCACATCCCATGTCACTCTGATCCCTACCTCCACTCCTCCACCTCTTCCTCTACTCTGATACCCCTATCTCTGACTCTTGTATGTATCTCCAACTCTGTTTCCAACTATTAGTGTACATCTTATCTTATCTCCATATGTACAATCTCTTATCTCTGTTTACCTCTGTCTCCTGCGCTCTGTACTCACAGCCAATATTTCCTATCGCCAGTTCCAGACATTGCCTTCTTACCTTATAACTCCATACCTCATTAGTGATCCAGCATCAGTCCTCTCCAACCTCTGTCTCAGTCATCTGTCATACATAGCCTTGGACTCTATACTATATAAGTCCTGTACTTACCTCTTGTACACTTCAGTCTGAATATCTTGTTACTCGTTAATCAACAACTATAGCTTATCTTCTCCTCTTGTTAGAGCCTGTTCTTCTCTGCTCTGCTCCAGTCAGTTGAAGGTGTGGACAAACAGGATGAGAGGGGTCTGGAAGGACAGAGACATCAGAGGTGTTGAGGACATTGGTCTCAGCAATGTAGGGTGGCACACTGTACCCTTGCATGCTCTCAGTCCTCTGAGGTCAGAGGTTGGATGGAGGAGGACAAAGATGTCAGAGATGGAATCTGACAGAGGAAGACTGGGAAGGGAAGAAGAGAAGATGACTAGAATTGATATTCAGACTAAAGTGTACAAGAGGTAAGTACAAGGATTATATATTATGGAGTCCGAGGCTATGTACTGGGATGACTGAGGCAGATGACTGAGACAGAGTTGGAAGGGAAACTACTCCAGAGCTGTGCTTCCAGATAGGAGAATACTGGAGCTGTGCTCACATAGAGAACACAGCTGCAGGCAAAGTCTAAGTGTGGAACTAACTAAACAGAGATACAAGATAAGAGATGCAGAAGGGAAGGAAACAGAGTCTGGAGGTATGTATAGGAGTCAGAGAGAAGATCTAAACGGAGATGGGGACAGAGGAGTAGAGATGAGACCTAGAGCTGACATGGGTTGTGACACCTCTCCCCTCCTCAGTCCTCTTCTGTCAGATTCTATCTCTGACATTTTCATCCTCCTCTGTCCAACCTCCAACCTCAGAGGACTGAGAGCATGCAAGGGTATAGTGTGCTATCCTGCATCACTGAGACCAACATCCTCAACACTTCCATTGTCTCCATCCTTCTGGACCCCTCTCATCCATCTCATCCCTCTCATCTGTACCTCTGACTGACTGGAGCAGAGCGGAGAAGAACAGGCTCTAACAGTCTCCCACAGTACCACACTAGGTAACACTTGATCTCCATTCATGGTATTACTACTTTAGATGAGTACTGCTCTGCATAGGTATTTATATATGCCTGTTACACTTGCATACAATCCCTGGATTCAAACTGTTTGACAGCTATTTGACTATCATTCTTCAATAATCAGTTATGTTCTCCTACTGTTCAACTGGTATGAACAGCAGAAGCAGCACACTCTCAATAGTGGTGCAAAGACTAATAGAGGTTCCAGTTCCTAAGCTTGCTATCCTTCCAAGGACTCATGGAGACCAGAGACTGCACATAGGATTGTGCAGAACTAGCTAGGAAATGGCTAGTGTACAGGACATGTATAAATACCTAGGCAGAGCAGTACTTGTCTAAAGTAGTAATACCAGGAATGGAAGGCAAGTGTTACCTAGTGTGGTACTGTGGGATATGCAACATCAATAAAGAGACAATGCTGTGGGAGGGCTATGTGTCCAAAGATAGAAAGTGGGGCACACCAAACATAGTAACTCAAGAGTCCCTATCTGATGAGGGATACAAAGAGAACACCAGATAGGTAGCATCATCTAAGTAAGAAGGCAAGGTAGCTGGGGGGAAAAGAGAAGAATCATACCACAGACCATATCATCCAGAAGTGAAGTCTGTAACAATACTCCCTTTGTTGACCTGAGACAGCAACTCAGGTAACAGCTGGTGGTTCATCTCATGTAGGACCTCCCTCAGAGAAGTTGTTGGATTTGTTCCCATCCATGGTCCTCAGGCAATTTGGCACACCATGGCCTTGAAGTCCACATCATCAACACTCCCACTCAGGACAAGTGTATTAGGGGTGACCAGGTGCTGGGAGAAAGCAGTAAGAGCAAAGGTAGTGCTGGCATGCTGTTTGATAGTGTGATTGCAAGCCACATTGATGACAACTTGCTGCTCAATCTGATCCTCCAGGAGTGGGAGAGATGGGGCTAGGAGATCATAATTCTCCATCTGTGATATTGTGTCTTTCCAATTGAGCCAGAGCATGATGTTGTTGGCCAGCTCATTGTCATTGGGGAGCAGGGGGTGTAACAGGGAGTATGGGCAAGGGATTGGTGTGAGGAGGAGTGGTAGGGGGTTCTGGGGGAACAAATGGGGGGATTGGGGTAGGGGGTCTGACTGTCATGAAGTTAACGGTTGGAACAGGGGTATGTTGTACCTGGGCTCTAGTTGAGCTGACTCTGGAGTCATGGTATGGGTCCATTGAATGCCTTGTTGGGATGACGGGGACATTAACCAAGTAATACATCTGTTCATCATCAGAGAGAGTGGCAAGTTGTTGGCATAGAAGGGGGAGATAGACATTTCTGGAGAGTTGCTCAATCAGCTCTACTAATCCTGCTTTGGTGAACAGCTCAAACAGGGTATGACAAGCTCTTCCCAAGTTGGTGAGAGATGTTGTGGTGTTAAACTGACGGGGAAGTCCCAATTCCATGGCCATTCAGAAGAGGGTGATACTGTCAATGGTCTGTCAGCAGACTTGTATAAAAAAGGAATAGAATCAAATGATAAAGGGTAGGTATGGTGAGAAACAGAAAAGGAGAAGGTTTTTGAGTGCAAGAACTGCAGCTGGATTGTCCAATAAATTGAACAGGAAGGTGGAGAGATGAAATTCAGGGAGATAATCGAGCTGCAATGGGGGGTTATCTATTTCTGATAAGGGTTGAGATGGAACAGCCATAGAATTCGCTTGGAGGGATAGGAGGATCTCCCTAGCATATAGTTTGGTGACAAAGGAGGAAATGATGAAAGTAAGGAGAAGGACTATTCATTCACCAGCCTGATGTGTTTCCTTTCCACTGCCCTGCTCTGTTGCTACTATCAGGGAATGTCACTGCAAAATGCAGAGACCAGCCTGGTTCTGGTCTTGTAGGTGGCTGGTTGTCCTGAGTGGATTCATCTGCCCAAGCAACTGAAGGGGGAGGATGATGATGGTGAATGGGAAGGGGGGCTAAGGTGTACTGCATGCTGATCTGTCTGTTAAGGAGACAATGATGGGTGTCCCACAGACACAGAAGAATGAGGGTAAAGGGAAGAAAGATAAAAGCGAAGTATAGGGCAAGAAGGTTGAAAGTGGGGTCAGAGAGTGAAGGCATGGTAGGTATAAGTAGGTAAGGGGGACGTCTCTCAGGTAGGTCTCCTTTATCAAGTTGGGGGGAAGTCCTTTGGTCGAGAGGCTTTATATTCCAATAGTAGTTCATGAGAATTTCCTAGATTCCATTCAGGTTTCCAAGTGTTCTCTGCTGCAGAGTACCCTTTCCAGGAGGTCAGATACTGCCTTCAGGCCCCAGAACCCCTATGACCTGAGATTCTAGCCACCTCATATTGTTCTTCTCTGTCAATCTGGTTGGGTGGAAGGTTGATGAAATTGGATCTGTGTTCTGCTGTCAGACAATAAGGGGAGAGAAGGGACATATGGAAAACAGGGTGTATGTGCCAGGTAGGAGGAAGTCTAGGTTGATATGTTACTGGGGAAATCACTTGTTCAATTTCAAATGGTCCTTCTCATCATGGAGCAAGTTTTTGAGAGGGGTAGTGGAGTTTGAGATGTTTGTTATCAAGCCAGACCTGATCTCCTATCTTCCATGGTTTGTATGACATGTGAACCTGCTCCCTCATTAACTGTTGTGCCACTTGATGGGCCTGCTGCACTTCCTCCCTGGCCTTGGACAAAAGGGTTAGTCTTTGTTCCAGTGCTGGGATAAAGGTTTTTCCAAGGGCAGGGTAGGACCATGGTTTGTAACCAATCATGAGCAAAAATGGAGATTGCTTGGTCACTGAGTGTGCTGTGGAGTTGTGTGCAAATTCCACCATGGGAAGGAGGTCTGCCCATATGGAAACATTTCCCTGGCAGAAGATCCGAAGATAGGTTTCAAGCTCTTGGTTCACCCATTCAGTTTTGCCATCAGTCTGTGGGTGGTAGGTGGTGGAGAGTGCTAGCTCATATTCCAGCAAGCAAGATAATTCCCTGGCAAAAGCCAATGTGAATTGAAGTCCATGATCAGAGATGCAACAGTTGTGTAGGCCAAAGCAAGGGAAGACCTGGTGAAAAAAGAGGTTTGCTACTCCTTTTGCATCAATGGATTCCAGGCAAGGTGTGAAAATCACCCCCTTCATAAGGCCATGGTTGACCACAACCAGAACAGAATCAAATCCACCAGACAAGGGCAGGTCAGTGATGAGATCGATGGAAATGGATTGGAATGGGTGAGTGGCAGTACTCATCAAAGGCCATGCTGGCAGTACCATGGGGTGGGTCAGCACCTTATTGGCCTGACAGGTGGCACAACTGGTTAGGTACTTTTGCACAAACACAGAAAGACCTGACTACCAATAATCATGCTGTAACAGATGTAACATCTGGAAGAAGCCAGCATGCCCCCATACAGGGGAGGTGTGTACCAAGTGAACCAGGTCATATTTAGCAGGCTCTGGGATGTAGAACTGTCCCTTAAAGTAGAGCACACCCATATCAAAATGCCAATTGGAGTGTTGGGTATGAGGTAGGAGAGATGTGCCCTGGCATAGGGCATTAAGAGTGTCAGAGATGAATAGATTGGAGGCAGTGGAGTGAGAGATCTTGGAGGCAAGGGCAGTATTGATAAGGTGGACAAAATGACCCAGAGGAAGGAGTGTGACATCCTGATTGTCATCGGCGGTGGTGACACCTGGAAGGTGAGAGAGGGCATTGGCTGGACCCATTTTGGAGCCTAGAATGTGGACAAAGGAAAGGTCAAAATCCTGTAAGAACAACATCCATCTGGCCTGGCAGCAGGACAGTTTGTGGGGCTGTTTAAAGTAGGCAAGATTCTTGTGATTGGTGAGAGTAGTAACTGGATGGGCAGTGCCCATTAGGTACTGTTTCCATTCCTCCAGGGCACAGATTACTGCCAGTAGTTCACAATCATAGATGTCATAGTTCCACTCTTCTGGAGAAAAGGTTTTAGAAAGGTAGGTGCTGGGGTGGAATTTGCCATTCATGTCTTTTTGCATAAGGATGGCACCTGAAGCAACAAGTGAGGCATCAGTCATGACCCAAAAGGGAGAGTTGGTGTGAGGGAGTTGAAGGACAGGTTGAGAGAGGAAAGCAGTTTGTAGAGCAGAAAAGGCAGCCTGGCAATCTGGGGACCAACTCCATGCCACCCCTTTCTTTGTTAGATCATGGAGAGGTTGAGCAATGGATGAGAATCCCAGAATGAACTTCTGATAAAAGTTACAGAAGCCTATGAATGACCTGACCACCTTTATTGACCAAGGAGGGGTCCACTCCTGAATTGCCTTTAGTTTAGTAGGATTGAGAGCAATCTCTCCAGGCCTGATGACCATGCCAAGATATTCTACCTCTCTGACATTAAAGGAACATTTGGACAACTTGAGGAACAAGTGATGCTCTTTCATTTGTTGGAGCATGCAAAGAGTGCATTGACAATGTAAATGCAGATCATCCATCGTGTGGATGATAAGGTCATCCATATACAGTGACTCACAAAATTGTCCCAATGTTTGACACTTTTTGATTGTTCATTGAATATCATTTGCACATAAACAGATATAAACACAGTGTTGGTGTATGAAAGAATACCTGTACTCTTGGCTAGATAGTGATGAATGAATTATGTAATTTGGATCAGTAACCATGGAGATACATGCAATTCAAAACTGACACTCATTGGGACAATTATGTGAGTGTCATTTAGATATATTAAAATCTGATGCTCCATTGTTTCTA
>JBBPLV010001344.1:0-10182 GCA_038089975.1 Boletellus ananiceps | reverse complement strand
CTTGCGGTCGGTTCCGGCCAGGCATGCTTGACGAGGTCCCAGACGGTCGATGTTTCGGCAGTGCGGCAGTCAGTCAGTATATGTTCAAGTGATTCCGTGGTGTCCCGGCAGTGTGGGCAGATTGCCCGCATTTCATAGTTTGTGATGTGCGTCCAGAAGTCACCGACGCGAAGAGATCCGGTCATTGCACGGTATAGGAAGTTTTGAATGGGGCGGCGGATGTCAGGGTGACGCAGGTTTTTCCAGATGGCCGCATCAGTTTCGGAGTGGTGCGTGACATCCTGTACGGCGTGGCGGGTGGTATCGAGGTGAATAAGTGTGGCCCTGGTGTATTCAGTAGCTTGTTGTTGGTGGATTGCGGCGTAAGCTAAGTGTTGGGTGATCATCATTAGTTGACTCCAGGGAGACGGAAGTTATCCGGTATGGTAGTGCTGACTACGTCGGCATGGTCTTTCCGTGCACCCTGGTTGGCAGGTTCATCCGCTCGCTCGTTTCCAAGCGTTCTGGCATGGCCTTTTACCCATTTGAAGCTGGTGGGGGCTGCACGGCGTCGTAGCTGGTATGCAGCAACTTGGAACCACTCGGCATTGCGGACGCCTACCCATCCAGCGTCTTCCCAGCTGCTTAGGTGTTTAGTGAGGCCGTCGATGACATATCTAGAGTCGGTGGTGATGACGACTGGCACAGTCGGGTCAACCAGTTGGAGTGCGACGATAACCGCCACGAGTTCACCCACCTGGTTGGATTGGTTTGTCCCAGGTACCCTGATTGCTTTGTTTCTGGGGTCGTTTTCATTAAACCAGATGCCGCTTCCACATGCTGCATCGAGTTTACCGTTTCGTAAGCAGCTCCCATCAGTGTACACAATGAGGGGTGCTACCTGTTGGCCTTGTTCACGTCGAGGGTTGGTCAGGCGGTATGCTGGTTCTAGTAGGTCATGTGAGGTATCACCAAGCACCCGGAGGCATTCGTCCCGGGATTTCCGATCGGTAACGGTTGGGTCAAAGACGATCTCGTCTCCTTTGTCAATTGCCGCCCTGCTGTTCTTTTCAAGTCGTCTATGCGTAAGTGTGAGGTTGTCTTTTTTGGGGTGGAGACAAGCAACTTCAGCAGACCGGCTGCCAGTCCTGACCATCGGCTACCATCGGCTACCGTCGACTACAACTGACGGTTTCACTGATTGAATGAGAATTAACCATTTACAGATAAGTTCGCAGCCAGATCCAATCCAATCTCGCGCGAGCTAGATGCTGGTTCGCTTGGGGCATGTCCCGTATGCACATGTGAATGTTTCCAAGGTGTCAGTTCTTGGATTTGAAAGGGGATGGGGATGCTGTTCAATGACGACCATGTCAGCGTGACAAAATGAGTGAGTGTCATCCTCGCACCAGGTTTCATGCTCCGCTTCGGCCTCCTTCGGCATGGCCAGGTTAGTCCAAGTATTTGGTGCGGAGTGTGTCGGCCTCCCAACACGGCTTGCATGCCGCCTGTGACAATCAGTAGCTTCTTCACGGTAGTTATTCGAGAAGCAGTCGAAATTGTGTACTCAGGGTGCAACGATAGTAAACACTGTCTGTCACAGACTCTTGCAGAGTCGCAATCTGTACATGCCCACTTGGAAGATAAGGACTGCTCCGAACTTATCAGGGGAATTCACGATCCATGAATGTCAAGTGGGCAGTCACCGCTGTTGGGTCTCGGCCATTCGGCACCCGTAAACACATGCAAGCTGTGCGCGACCTCACTAAGCTGCAGCTGCAATCGATCGGCCTCCTATCATAGGGGCCGCTCCACCCATTCGGTAGGAAAGTATACAACAACCTGTACATGGGAGGGTAGACTAAGAACGACGCGATTCTTGTCCCCATCGTCTCATCGCGTCTGCGCTCCCATTTCTCCCGCGCTCCTCGCTTTACCACATTCCTGATATATGTTGTTTAGGCCGCTCGGATCCTACTTTTCCGGTGCGGCTGTATCGGAGTAGTCACTGATTGTTCACACAGTGCTACTTGTTCGAAAGACGGCTGAAAAATTCTGACTGTGAGATCGTTTAAAGTTATGCATGCTATGTTCGCACCTAGATAGTAATGTTTCGGGCCCAGAATGGCATTCAGGTTGACTCGGAATCTCTCGTGGATCTTTGGCCGTCATCAACGACCGACCCTCTCTTCCCAAATATTCGTCGTTTGCGTCTCTGCATCACACATCAAACCTTTCCTTTGATTCACCTCATCGCTCTCCCGAAACTGAGATGGCTTTGCCTTCACTTCTTTGTATCAGATGTTCCATCGTGGGGGGGTCTTTTTCGTTCGCTCCGATCCGACTGCCCCAGCTTGAAATGCTAAAGGTGTTTTCCATAGTTGAAGCACTTCCGATTGGGGTCCATGAAATCTGCTTCTGGTCGCATCTCCAGGTTTTGGATTGTCAACAAGTCGGCTTGGATTTCAATTCCTCCATCATCTCTCTCACGTGCCTGGCCTGACTGAACTTCCATTTATGTTGAGCCATGCATTGATGGATCAAGTCACATTGTCTGATTGCACGTCCATGTTCTCCGCCCTACAGTGCCTGCAAGTGACTGCCAAATCATTTGTCACTCCCAGCGGTCAGAAAGGTATTGTTAGAACGCGCTCGGCGATGTCGGAAAGTTTCATCTCAAAGTTGTTGAGCATTCTTGAGTTGCTCTGCGGGGGGGTACCGGGGGTCGGCATACAAAGGGATCTCTACTTCAGATTTTATGTGTGGACACTGCAGGTCTAGGATGAGCAACGCTCGTAGAACGTGCCGACGCAGCCCCACATTGATCTTACAACTTGAATCCATACCATTGGTAGCATTAGTGTCTACTTTTGCACTGGGATGTCGTTCCGATAAACGAAGGAGTAATAGAAAAGCCAGTCATCCTCATGGGCATAGCACACTGACTGCATGCCAAAAATGCAATCATTGTCATCAGATCCATTCATGAATTTCCGAGCAGCCCAGGAATCGACGTGCCAAAGTCGTACAGGTTGTAAAGCAATCAAAGGGTTCCTACGTTAGCTTTGCACAACGGTCGTAGTTCCCACCTTGGTTCGCGCCCCACCAACTCGGGAAAAGATGGGACGTGCCGGCCGCACCTTGAACGGCAAACGAGAGAATGAACACCATCACTTGAGTCCCTCCATCGAGCGCTGCCCAACGCCGAGCTTCAGTGAACGACACAAACCAGCCTGCAGAACTCACCAGCGGAAATGATGTAGTTATACTGAGCGAACCAACGAGGATGGCGTGTACGCAGCCACCATTGGGAAAAGAAGGCGATCGCGAACATGGAGGGGAGCATCGAATTGATTCCCACGGAAAGTAACCCGATGTTGTATCTATCATGTCTTCTCAGAACTTCAGAGGGGACCTGAATGTAGGACGTACGCAATAACAGGAATGTAGAGATAGTCAAGTCGCAGCTTCGGCCAGAAACGGTGTGCAACCCAGAATGGGACAGGAGCGAACAATCCCAGGAGATAAGCCCACGGTACCCATTGGTACCGTCGTCCCAGTGAGAACAGCTCATGGGGGAGGCCGCCCCAAGCGACAGCCTGAGAATTGTATTGTTGCGGCTGCTGACCGGACCAGATATTCGTTCCTTCGACCGAGAGAAGAATCTCTCGCTGATTGTCGACAATGGAGTTCATCATCACTGTGCGAACCTCAGTAATTTGCCCTGCCTAGGAACCACTTCATTCTGTTTACCATAATTCAACACGGCGCCAAGGAGGGTACCAATAATCTGGGCCGTGAATGCAGCACGAGGGGGAAGCTTTGAGTCTTCCAAAAGGAGTTGAATTCGTTTAACAAGACATAGAGTGTAAACGTACACTGAGCGATCTTCAGATCCTGAAGTAGCAATTGCGCTTGTGTTACTGTGTCTGCAAATACTGCCTCAGCCTATCGAACGTTTGATGAATCCGTGCAACCATACTATAGCTATAGAGCACGAAGTACATATTTGCCATTGGCTTGCCGGGATGTAAGAATCCTCCAATCATTTGCACGAACCTTTCTCCAGTCAGTGTCCCTGCTCATATCGCAAGCGAAAATGCCACCTACGGTTGTATGATAAAGGAAAGACCAGTGATAGCAAAAAGTGCTCCAAAGAAGAGGATAGACAACGTAGCCAGCAAGACTGCTACAACAAAGGCCCACCTACCATGGATGACAGTCTATATTCCTGCAACGCAATCAACGATGTGACATACCAAGGCAGTGTGGAATCCGTTTTGTAGATAACGACCAGCGCAACAACAATGGATATGATAAATGTCACGAAATACCAGCTATTTGGTGCGTCCGGGTACTGTTTGTTTTGGTCCCATCAAAGTTGCTCCTGAACAGGTTCCAAGCGACCTACTTTGAGCATCTCTAGATAGTGAGGATCAAGCTCCTCATTCTCACCCTCGTCCCTCATTCCGTCGTCCCGCCAGAACCTCCAATTGAATGTCTTCCATGATTTCCTGAGGGCCCGAGGGCTTGCCCAACCCCACGCAGAACGGAGGTCGTTCGTGTTCCAGAGAAGGAGGTGCGTGAACGTCGCCCCCAGTCCAATATTTGTGACTAGTAAGTTAACCACCCATGTCGAGGAATACCAAGGAAGACCCTGCTCTGCAAGTAAGGTCGGATCGACCTCGTAGTTTGAATTGAGGATCAACGTTTGGTTGTACTGCGTTCCGTTCTCGTAGTAAAGAAGCTGCGAAAGCTAGTGCCAGTGAGGAAGTAGTGATGAACGCGTGCCAAGCGATTATGGCACGAGACGTACGAAAGGGAAGTTCTGCGCCTGCCAGACGTTCTTGTAATATACCGCCACGAAGACGATTCTGCTCGGTAATTTCATCATCCAATCCGCATCTCGGAAAGCCAGCTCACATGCAGAGAACGTAACCGATAAGGACAGATACCTGGATGAAAGATAATTCCATGTAACTTGGTTAATGAGTGCACCCCTACCTGCGCCTTCAGCGGAATGATCATCGGACTGACACCGGTTGAAATATACTGGATAGAACAGTGAATCACCAGACAGGATGATTCAGATGGGGCATACCTGCCAGTCGAAGCAAATAGACAATAGCCCGAGACCTTCATTACCATTCGTACCACCGAAAACACGGGTGAATGCAGGGCTATTTGGGTTAGCCAAGCAGAATATGGAGAGCCCAGTGAGCAATGGGAATATCCATTCAGGGAAAAGCTCCCAAATAAATATACTGTTCATAATTGAGTGATGGACACAATCAATTCTGCCATTAGACAACTTACGCGCCGAACACAATATAAAACATCCTCAGTTTTCTCCTTGCAAGTTGTCCATCGTTGTACAGAGCATCGAACATCGCAATGAGGGGAAGCACTATAGGATACAACATCTTGGATGGGTATAGCAGAATAGCTGCACAAATTACTAGGCTCAACGATCCAAATCGAGTATTGCAATGGACACTTACAACGCATCAGACCTGCAATTCCGTAACCAAGGAGCTGACTCGAGAAGAGGAGAAAAAGCGAGGCACCAGGGTTCGGAGTGATGTTATAGTACAGTCGCTGCACCGCAAGGACCTCAGTACCGAGGGCGGAGGTTGCCGCTGCGCTGGCCATAATGATGATAAACGCGTTCTCTTTCTTGTTGAATGGTCCCTGTTGGCACATGTTGGCGGTCAGTCGAGGAACCCAGACATGACGAACGATTTACCGGGTTGAGCCACCTGAAGTAGCCGCGACGAGGAATGAAGGTTTCCATAGATATTCCTGTGATATACGACACGATAGCGAGAAACATGAGGGAAACCGACACAGTTTGCTGGAGAACTGAATGAGAGCTGATGCGATTATAAGAATGAACGTAACCCACCGGTTTGAAATAATATATCTCAGCTGTTGATATGCGTAAGATGACACCTGCACAAAAATTATATCACAAACCAAGGACGCCTCCGAAGGCAGATAGACCAATGCCAATGAAGAAGGCACGAAAAGTCCAAGGGTTGAGACTTGCATCGTCGGAAACGGATATGACGTGAGTCGCAATGTCACGTTCGTCCTTTAGAACAGCGAATTCGGTGTCTTCGGCGGGTTGGGTAGTGGGGGCCTCGATATCGCGCTTTTCGTGAAAGGACTTCTCATCGCCGACACTTGGAGGACTCTCCTTACTATCGCCATCAAGCTGAGATGGTTCAAGGACGTCAGCGAAACTCCCTAGGTGAGCCATGCTGGATGGAAAGCCAAGCAACGGCGATGAGAGACAGAACGGCTGTTGCACCAGTCTTAAATTACACCATCTAGGGGAAAGTGCGCACGACTATATCGGGCTTGAAGTCACAAGGGGCCCACAGATACGGCACAGGGACTCTACACACGTATGCGGCGATAAGACCACATGGACGTCTACGACGATGCGTGAGTGCGAGTGCAGTGAGTGATAGCATGCATCAGGCTGGTGGCGAATGATTGGTGAGTTGGATGACCGTATCCAAAAACATTGAGAAGATCAAGACGAAATGCGAGTGCACGAGACGGTCTTCCGTGCGGACTTGGCGGGCGTCTAATGAGTGAGCTCCGATCGTACCATCACAGCTGTCGAACACATTCCACTGCCGTACGGAAATAACGAATAGCGTGGAACACGGTGATTGCCCACTTGACATTCATGGATCGTGAATTCCCCCGACGGTCGAAGCAGCCCTTATCTTCCAAGTGGGCATGTACAGATTGCGACTCCGCAAGAATCTGTGATTGGACCGTGTTTACTATCGTTGCACCCTGAGTACACAATTTCGACTGCTTCTCGAATAACTACCGTGAAGAAGCTACTGATTGTCACGGGCGGCATGCAAGCCGTGTTGGGACGCCGACATACTCCGCACCAAATACTTGGGCTAACCTGGCCATGCCGAAGGAGGCCGAAGCGGAGCATGAAATCTGGTGCGAGGATGACACTCACTCATTTTGTCACGCTGAAATGGTCGTCATTGAACAGCATCCCCATCCCCTTTCAAATCCAAGAACTGACACCTTGGAAACATTCACAGGTGCATACGGGACATGTCCCAAGCGATCCAGCATCTAGCTCGCGCGAGATTGGATTGGATCTGGCTGCGAACATCTGTAAATGGTTAATTCTCATTCAATCAGTGAAACCGTCAGTGGTAGTCGACGGTAGTCGACGGTAGCCGATGGTAGCCGATGGTAGCCGATGGTCAGGACCAGCAGCCGGTCCGCTGAAGTTGCTTGTCGGCCACATTTCTGCCCAGCACAATTTATACACACGACCTCTTGTTGTTAAAGATGGTCTATATACAAGTGCACTACATTCTAGGCCCTCGAGATGTTGTCTTATTTAAATGTGTAGTATTACGAGCTCAGGATGCGGTTGTGTATCCAATTATGACTGTACATTCACTGAGGGTGCAATCATAGTACAAGGCTTGTAGTAGTGGTCTATACCGTAAGTGCGATCCTGCAATTCCTCGACCAGCATGCCTTTGACAAGTTAGAACGAGTCTCAAGACCACACCAGAATTGCAGCAGGGGCGTTGATAACAGTCCTTTGAACCCAGCACAAAAAGCAACAACCAAGTCCATACAAAAGTGGTTCCAGCATCACAAAAAGATGACTACTAACGACACTATGAGTAAAGGACCAGAAGCACAGTATGTAGCAACAAAAACAAAAACACAGTTCACCCGAGGAAGAAGCGTGCGACACAGTCGTCCGCATGGTGAGTGTTTTCCTTTCCTGTTTTTATTTTCCCTTTTCCCTTTGTTTTTATTTTATCTTCTTGGCAAAGGCAACATCCGTTGGGAAGATCAGAGCAGAGTCTTCCACCCGGCGTCGCGACACTTCTTGACCAGGCGCTTCACCTCCTGGGAGCGCGCACGGGTCGTGACAAGAAGTGTGTCTGGCATGTCAACAATGACCAGATCGTCGACGCCAAGACAGGCGATCAGCCGTCCAGACCCAGGGACAACAATACCACCAGCGACTTGCTCGGTGAGGACTGCAGGGAGAAAAGAAAAAAAACGTTGGCAGGTGATTTCTAGACGTGAAAAGTGAAGGAGGACAAGACTACGCACCCAGGTTACCGTCGCCAAGCACGCGGGGTTGATTGGAGTCTGCGGGAAGTAGATCGGCGAGAGAAGAGAAGTCTCCCACATCATCCCAACCTTAAAAAAACAAGAATGACGTCAGAAGAACCCATTCTCTTCTGATCCGTCAAAAGGGGATGGAACTTGCCGAAAGTCGCAGGGACGACGGCCACCTTGCCTTCAGCAGCAGCAGGCTCCGCTACAGCGTTATCGATCGCGATTTTCTCGAGTGTGGGCCACACCTCGGCCAACGTTTCCCAACGTTTGGTGTCATCCGCCCAGACACTGGAAATCCTCTGAAGCCCATCGTGCAGATCGGGCTTGTAAGCTTTCAAGAGGTCCATGAGTACAGTCGCTCTCGTCACGAACATCCCAGCGTTCCATCGATAATTTCCGGTGCCAATATAGGCGGCAGCAGTGCGCGCGTCCGGCTTCTCCTTGAAGCTAGAGACGAGCCTCGCATTTGGAGCTTGCTTGATGCCCAATTTATCACCGAGGCGGATATAACCAAAGCCGGTCGATGGGTGCGAGGGCGCAATGCCAATAGTGACGAGGTAGTCCTTCTTGGCAACTTCGACAGCCTCTGCAATCGCAGACAGGAAAGCGTCATCCCCAGAAATCATATGATCGGCGGCAAAGGATCCAATGATGGCACTGGGATCCCTTTTCGCAAGGACGGCGGCGGCAAGACCAATGGCAGCCATCGAATCCTTTGGCCCAGGCTCACAAAAGAGGTTGTGAGGCAAAAGATCCGGTAGTTGATCGTGGATGGACTGGACATGTCCCGGGCCAGCGACGACAGTCGTGCGAAGCGCAGAAGAAAGGGGTAGCAGCCGATCCCAAGTAGCTTGAATCAGGGATCTTCCTTTCAAGGTAAGGTCCAGGAGGAACTTTGGATGGTCCTCCCTGGATAACGGCCAGAGGCGCGTGCCGGCCCCACCTGCAGGAATGACGACATAGAATCCCGGTATGTCACGTTGTACGAGGGAGATGGGGGCCACGGCGTTGTCACCGAGGGGTGAAGGAACGAGGAAAGCGGATGGCGCTGTTGAAACGGGTGGTATGTGGTGAGGCGACAGAAACGGCGACTTTGCGCGGAGTTGGGGACTCCCGGAAACGGGCGTGAGGGAACCAGGGGTGGCAGGGACGCGGTTTCCACTGGCGTTGTAGTTCTGTAATCAGTGTCCGATTTCAGCCGCAACGTGGAAACTGGCAAACATGGGCCGCCTGCTTGCCTGCCCATGACTGGACATACGTTTAGGTTTTCTTTGACTTGCCGCTCGAGACTCGCGTTGGCGAGTCTCAGGTCTGTACATTCTTGACGAAGTTCAGATATCTCGGCTTGCTGTTATGACCTTGGTTACTACTGGAGACATGCGGCCGTGCGCGAAACCGACGGCGCACCGATTTCTGTACCGCGCCCAGTATCTGGGCAAACATGGCCTCTACGCTGAGAGCATTAGTGGTGGTACCTCCCTGGGCAGGCAAGGAAAGAGGAACATAAGACATGGTGGTGTCAGGTCAAGGGTATTAGAGAAGAAGGGCGGGGCTCTGAAGGAACGATGCACGTTGTTTTGTAAACGTGTAGGTATTGCGGCCCAGCCCAAATCCTATTTCGGCAGGATCCGCCTCCGGACAACGGGCCATTCACACCGCGCTTGTATTTGAAATACGCACGAAACCCGGCGCCGAGCAGTCAAACCATGGCCCGTAGAACGACCCAGTGGCGATCCTCTCAGAAGCTTGATAAAGCGTAGTGGTAACAATTGCATCAGTGTGTCCACGTAACTACCACCCGACAACAAAAGGTGGTCGTGGAACCTGGGGAGGGGAACATCCCCGTGAATGTGAACGTCGTAGGTACCATGATCAGATGCCCTCGTCGTTATCGCTCTCAAACTCCACCGCCTCGTATTTACGCGCCTTCTTGTGTGGGTTTGCCAATGACGCCCCTTTCGGCCGGCGAGCAGATGCCGACGGCTCTGTTTCAAGTGACCAGTGCCCAGGTCAGCGCGCGGACGGGCATGCAAGACCGCTATGTAACCCACTTGGTTCCACCTCGCT
>JBBPLV010001343.1:0-10183 GCA_038089975.1 Boletellus ananiceps | reverse complement strand
GGCGGAGACCAGCCAGAAATACGGTCGTCGTCCCAAACCAAACGATGCTGAATGACGACGAGTAGTATCCCAGGGTCGAAAAATATGAATGTGCTAGTGTCTCGGTAGACGTGGTCTCAGAGTGCCATCCTTTTGCGACACTGACAGCTGCAAATCGCGGAATCGTTGCCGCGCTTCTTCTGAGCCAATGCACCAGTGACGGGGAGCCCTGCATAGAGTGTCCTGGATTGATCGCAGGCTGAGAGTCGTCCTGTCCGTCCGAGTCCGTTGTCGTGAAGTGACGCTGTTCGTCCATCTGGTCGCGTGTTGGTCCAACTGCACCATCCAGAGCGCGGGGAGTGTGTTTTGGGAGAGAAAGTGTGCGAGGGCATGGCGCGGCTCCTGGTATATGAGTGCGACCGGTGAGGTACCCTCGCAGTCCTCGTCACGCGGTGGCCGTGAGCCTCCCGTTCATCATGGACATGGTGGACAGATCACATTGTGCTGCCCTTAGCAAAACGAGGTGGAGCTCCACTCAGCTCGCATTCGTCGATGAAGCTCCTTCAGAAGGGCCGATGCAGTGTTGGACCCAGCTCTTGTCGGGCCGGCTGTGGAATGTCGACTTGGCCAAGATTTACTCGGAGGCGTCAGAAAGAGGTGGATGGTGGACATGAACACCCCGGAACAGAGCGCTCTGCGCTACATGGGTGACAAGTACGAGTGTATTGCGTCGTCTTGCGTGTGGGTCAACATGAGGCTTGCTTGTTGCGCAAACGTTTCTCACGATCTCGACGCAAGTACTAATCCTGGAAGCCTTCACGATGTCCGTCATTGAGATTCGTAGAAAGCGGGCCACACCGACACTGGAATTGCCGACTTGTAAGTGACTATTACGCATCGAATACTAAAAGTTTCCCTTCGCGAGTCCAGGTCATGGATCGTTCAATGTTTGGAGCAGGCATAGCGGAGGACCAGTATGACGATGAAGCGAACGAGGTCATTGAAATCGTGTTTGTCATGTGTCTGGTTCCGGAAATCGTCGACCACACTTGACACGATCATGAAAGACAACAACACGGTCAGATTCGGTGCGACATCGTACATCTGACGGTAAAAAGCTCGAACACAAATGGCCCTATCCCCGCCGTTGCACCTCACAACCACCTACGGCGTATCGTACACACACCACAACGGGGAATCAGGAAAAGAAGAATAAAACAGATAAACGAGAAAGGTTCATTCAGGCAGGAGACGCAAGCTGAACACGTCACATTCAGTGCTTGCAGTCACCGCAGGTGCAGTTGCATCTGGATCGGACAAGGGTGACGTAGTAAGTTGCTCAGCTGTACGGTCGTTTCGAGGGCGGTAATACATACTTGGTGTTGCATTGGCAGCTGCCAGAGTCATTGCAGCACGCCTCGTTGACTGGGACGGAGATAATCTGCATTTCGACATCGCAGACGACGGTCATCATCAGCCATTGTATGTCGTGGAGAGCACGAAGAAAGAGCTATCACTCACGTTCTGCATGTTGTTGAGCGCGAGGATGATAGAGGGAATTGGTTGGGGGATGAGGACGTCCTAGGGATGCAAGGTGTGTTCTTATACCTCTCGCTAACTCCTATTTAGTGCTATTTGCGATCCCGCAAATGCGATATGGGGTTGCGGATTCCTGGAAATTATTAGTGGAGTGATCTACCTCCCACGCCGCGACCGAGATACGGCCTTTCCCCTGCATCATTCCGACGGGATGCTGAAAGTGGGTGACACCTCGTTTTTCCCCGCCCCGACATTCCGGTCAGAAAAATGATATGATTGAGAAAACAATTGCTAAGGCGGGCAAAGTGTGACACTTGGAATCGATGACTTTGCAAGCGCATGTGTGGTCGAGATCGACGATATTAGACTGGCCCAGATCATTGTCCCTATGCCAGTTACTAAGTCCGCGGGGTGACGACAGCCCTCAACCTCGGAACTCTGGACTTCTCCGGCGACAATCAGAAGAGGAACCGACGGTCCACATTTCACCATGGCTGGACCGACGTCATGAAGCCTTACGGTGATCTGCCGAGTGCTGATAAGCATTGCCCTGCAGCAGGCGACGTAGACATATCGGGTCAGGGCACGGGCGACCTGGTGTGGTAAAACTTCATGTTGTCAAGTATCCTGGTTACGATGTGCCGGTGGAATGGCCTGCCACTGTCCCAAGGCTCGTTGAGGCAAGGTTGACCCAGCTGGGTGTAAATTGAGCTCCGCTGCGGCGCGCCGCGATCATCCCATGTCGCTGTTGGTATGCACCAGGATTAGACGGCGACAAGGTTTCGTATGGAGCCACTCTCGAACCTTGCCTAGATTTCCATGCTTGGTCAAGATTCGAACCCCCTTCCGGTGAGCGCAGGGGGAGAGGTGTCCAGGAAACATCCGGGATAGATCCTCTGATCACTGGCTGGACCTGGCATGTACGAGATCACCCTGAAAAGAACGGTCAACATGGATGAACAATACCAGTCAAGCATCCAATCAACTTTGGTGTTTGGATGGCTCATTGATAGTCTCCAACATCATGGGAGAAGAGTGCAGGGTAATGTATGATGTCTCATCACAGAGAGTGGCTGTGTCCTGCAGGCCCAGCGACGCGTGCGTGGCTGCTACATACATTGACGCCTGGTCGACCATTCAAAAGAGTCACGAAATTGTGCGGAGATCTGCTGAACATCGATACGCACTGCCCACTGGCACAGTGCGTGATATAGTCGTACTGGTAAACCTGTCTCGCCAAGCGACTGAGATCTGGAGTAATCTGCCACCATTCATAACTCGTTAAGGCGAGGTGAAACCGGAAGTGCGTTAGCGAGCACCGTACGCCGTGCCATGATTCCATCTCACCATGCATCAGCTCGCACGGGATTTCTCATGTAGCCACTCTCAAATCTGGCCGGAATCTACTTCCTTGGTCTAGGTTCAAACCCTCTTCTAGCAAGTGAGGGTGAAGAGGTGTCCAGGACAGATCACCCAAGAACGGGTGTACGAGAACACCCTGTGAAGGCGTCAGCGAGGAAGAACAAGACGCCAGAATGGCAGGCAACCATCCGATCAATGCCAATTGGATGACTTCAGGCTATTGGAAGTTTCTGGCGTGACAAGACAAGAGCGCAGGGCGTGTAACGGCCCATCATGAGAGCAAGTGTCAAATGGAGATAATGCGCGCAACACCCCGTTGAGAACCCAGGAGAGAAAGGATTTTACTTCAGCCGACATGTCTACGGTATCAGGAGGACACGCGCTGCAGCACACAAACAGACCTGTCCGAGGGTGGGCAAATGACAGGTGCGCCGAGCGATCATCGCGGGAGGTAAAGGGGGAAGCATTGACATCTGGTTCAGGCGGTCAGCAAAATGACATCAGGAAAGATAAGCCACGAACCAGGGCCGGAGCTACTAGTACCCAAGAGGCTTCAGGAGACCTGACCTATTCGGGAGCGGATAGCATGTATACGGCATTAAGACGACGAAGAGTTGCTACGATGTAACCCCAAACGTGAAAGCTGACAGGCCTGGGACAAGGAAGGTTCAGTGAACATCGAAACGCCACGGTCGCCGGCACATATGACTACAACTGCGTCAATTGGTATACCCTCATAGCCCTCGTGACGGGTGTCCATGCTAACTCTAACATCTGTTCGTCTATGGTTGCCGAATGAGTGATATTACTGCCTACAAGGACTATGTCAACCTACATCTTAAATTTACAACCTGTTTACTTTGGCCAAATTTGATTAGATAAGATCGTTTAATAGGGCGCGGACCTTATTCAGCGGCCCAGACAACCGACGACCGCGCATCTTTCTGGCACTGACATTCCAGGGAAGACACGTCTAGAAGAAGAAAAATTAAACAAACGAGGTGGGGAGTCATTGACAAGCGAAGAGTAACAGGTAAATTGGGGTCACCGTGATCACTACATCAATGATAAACTCGATCCGTTTTTCCTCCAGACATGCGCAGCCCTGAGCCAACTCTGTTCCCATCGGGACGTTCCGCTGATCCCTGCGTGTCCAAGATGTTAGTGCGTCGGCTCGCAGGATGCTCGGGGTATGAAGGCAACCATCAGGGAGGTCCACACCACCAAACCCTAAGTTCGGAGTAAGGAATGCACACGCCCAGATAAGCATGATTTCCCGCCGCAATTTGGAGATATCAAAGTCCACTGCAATGGCGAGATCCGTGCTGCCAAGCACTAGAAATATTCACCGCCGTTCAAGAACGGCGACATCCCGTCCGCTGGGGACGGTTAACCGACAATGCGTGCGTTCGCGCAGCGTCATTACCCCAAATCTGCCTGCACTGCCAGGTCAGGGTGATGGTTCTTGTATAGCCATTCCATGCGTATTAGCTTCAAAAGCATGTGAGATGAGGAAGCACTCACAGGCCTATCAGAAACAAACCACCTGATGTACAGCGTGTACGTGAACACCCCACGTCCCCAAAAAAGGTGTCACCAGGCGGAAATACAGTTTCCCAGGTTTCGGGCAGACTCGAAGGGTGCATATAGTGTCATCCGTCTTGCTGCGCCGCTTGTCCTGTGGTAGACGACATGACATTGTTACGGCTGGGCGATAATTGCAAGTGCCGGTGGCGATCGTAGTGGGTGTGCTCAGCGCGACCAGAAGACACCAATTACGAATAGTCCTTGGACATGTCCACCAACGAAGAGCCCGTCTTCAACGTCTAGTCTGGGAATTCTCATTTGAGTCACTAGTGTACCGGGGAGGGGGTAACAAGCAGGTACCGTGCGAAAGTGGGAAGAGGCCACATGTGAACATGTTGGACGCAGTTCCTCTCTGCGCCAAGACGGTGAACATCCGGGAATACGGACGCCGTCCTGAACCAAGATGATGCCGGACGACGGCGGGCAAGGTCGGATTGTGTCAATGTGTTGGTGACATGGTAGACGTGGCCGCGGGGTGCCACCCTTGCACGACACTATTGATGCTGAATCGCACGACCGCTGCCAGAGCCAAAGTGCGGGCGACGGGGAACATAGCATAGAGAACCTCGGTCGGGTCGTAGTCAAGAGTCGTCCTGCCCATCCAAAATCGTGCAGTGGTGTGCCATCCATGCGACTGGTTCAGTGATAGCCTTACCATCCCATCCAGAGCGAGAGAAGAGAGGTTCGGGAGGGAAAAGGCACGATGGTAGCGGGCAGTCGCTGGTATATGAGTGCGACTGGTGAGGTACCCTCGCGGTCCTCGTCACGAGCTCGTGACCATGGGGTTCTTAGGCAGGTACCGATGGCTGGTGGCAAGCTTCCCGTACCGACTCACCGTCCACAGACAGGTAACGAAGAGAACTATTCTGCCTAGAACGGTATGCTTTCTCCAATAATTTATCTCAAATAAAACCAACAGGGCATGCAGCCCTCGCCAGTGTACCCGTGGTTAATTTCATTCGCTGTTGCAGTTTGTCAGCATCCGCGATCCTCTTCCTATTTGGGCCTCGGGCAAAGTCGCAAGTGCGTCGTCATCACCGAAATCTTTACCGTCGTATCATGTGTTGTCCGACATCAGAAGCTCACACACCGGGCCAACACTGCCATGACACTCCCTGCCGCCCCCTTTCTCATGCACATATCCTCGTTTCCAGCTCGCTTGTGTGGCAGACCGTAGCCATGTCAACCATACAAATGTGCCCAGCAAGCTTCTGAAACCCAGGAGCGGAATTGGATGTGAGGGTTCATTGCATGGACGTTCAGCTTCTCAACAAAGCCTCAAGTGTTGCTCAGTCTGGATGGCAGTTGATCCGGAAAATCAAGCGTTGGCCTGTGGAAAGGGAATGATCGCGTCCGCGTCACCTGTGCGACATTTAGCACGTGCGGAAACGTTTCTGCAGCGGGATCTAACGGCATTCATAACAGTAGTGTGCGTCGCCTACCAAGGGTGTTTGCCCCAGGAGAACCGTCGATAATAGAATTCTTACTCAAAGCACACCGTTTGACCGTGTGGGAGTGCGCATTGCATATCGTTTAGGCAGCAAATCGAGGGTGACCCACGGGCCCGGCCATACGACTCAGAGGCTCACTCTACGTAGGAGATGCGGTGGTCAAGACCGGCCGTAACTGCAAAATATATCGGTTCGGAAAGGGGGGCTATTCCCATCCTCCTGCCGCAACTACATAGCTGGTTTATCAGCGAGGAGTCTACTCACATACGCCATGTTATAGGACGTACGCTCATCGGACTCGATTAATACACTGTTTTGAGCCAACCCTAGGGACTGAGCCTATGGCCTCAATCAGGAGTACAGGAGACTTGATCAGTCCAGAAAAAAGGACCACCAGTCAGTATGGGAACGCAAGTGTCTGCAAGCCCACCAGCATCGCGACCTGCCTGCCCGCCAGGGATTAGCTCAAAGTTCAGACCCTCGCTGGGTAATGAACATGGGACCCAGTGGCAGTGTTACAACTAAACACCTCATCTTAGTGGATTTGTATGGTGCAGAAAATCACCCTTAATGATATCGAGCATGCTGGAATTCCAGGATTTCCAAATTTATCAATTAGATGTGAGAGTCTGGGAGTCTCGACCCGCTCAACAGTTAATTGAAGCAAACTGACGTGCGTGTGACATATAATGGAAATTGTATGTTAGTACCAAGCGGAGATAAAATTTTTGCTTTATCATTTTTGGGAATTATGTGAGTTATCTAGTACCAGTAAGTTCAAGTTGGTTGCCGCAGCACTTACTGCAAGGGGCTCATTCGAGACCTTTGGAACATAGTTGACCCTGTGTCCCTTGAACTGACAGCTCCTCTGGATCAGTGGGGCCCATCGGAGTGATGTTCTTTGTTCTCACCATGTCACTTCAGAACACATATAATCGATCAACGATGGCATAGAATCTTGTTTTTTTTTCATAGGACCAACCATAGGTTGGATGTATCAACCAGCAACATTTCCAGTGCGAGGTATGTGCGCTGGAACCTGAGCACCAGTGTTGTGGCGCTTAGCTGCTTGATGTCCAGTGATCACTACTGTGTTGCAAGTGCTCAGTATTGTCTGCACTGCTTGGTGGATACACTTTTGTCTCAGAATCCATCGCTTCTGGTGGGAAGACGTGTGGGCAGCCATCACATTGCTTTCATGCTTGGCTTCACTGGTTGGTGAGTGGTTATACGTGCTCACATGTACGTTGATGGGCTCGTGGCTATGATGGTGAGGTACATGTCACTCATGACCAACCCACAGATGGTTCATCGTCCAACATTGGGTACTGGCTTTACACACTTGGGTACTCAAGCATCATCAGGTAAACCCTTTCATTCTGCTGTGGCTTAACAGAGTTGAGCATGGCTGGCAGGGCAGCACATTTCAGCATACTGTTCTCAATTATATGCATCATCTGTGAAACTTGACTGCACAACATCACCTATCTCTTGGCGGTGTGTTGTGGCACCTTCTGGATTGCCATCGTCGCCGAAAAAATTTGGCAGTGTTCTTCAGATACAAGTTGGCACAATCACATGACACCTGCCTGTGAACTGGGGTCACAGATGGTGATTTCTTTGTTTTTAAGTATGTGACTACCCCGGATCAGAAATAGCTGGGATTGATGAATGTTATTCTGATAGCTGATTGTGGGACGGTGTGTGTCTTGGTTGTGTTACCACTCTGCTTGCTCTGGAGGGTCAAGTTGCTGAGGTGTCAACAGCAAATGATCCTCTCCATATTTATCTCTAGCATCACCCTCGCATTTGCTGCCATATTTCAACTTGTCGGCCATGTGCACAATAATGCAGTTGTCCTCGCCATTGGAATTGAATTTGAGGTACCTTGCCTGCACCATCTCTTTTCCACCTGTTGCTGACATAAAATCTGCGCAAGACCATGTGCGCGATCATTGTGTGCAACCTGCTCATTGTGGTGACATATACCTATCGCTTCTTGTATCGCCATCCTACCGATCTGGAGGTCAGGACCACAACCACGACCACGATGGACACGGAGCTGGACACAGATGATTTCATGCTGCCGTTGACACTCATGACAGTTGAGATTCACACGTCTGTATTGATGACTCAACAGTACGCCATTCAGACTGCATAAAATCACCTTGTTCTTTGCGAATAGCATTTTCAAGGGCAAGGATGTATCTTGATTGGTCATCGACGAATGTAGCAGGCTACCAACAACCGCGCTCATCACACTTTGGTGGGTTCAAAGGTTGATTTGAGCCTATGGTCTGGGCCTCCAAACCCTGTTTTCGAGTCTAAGAGGATTATGGAGTGGGATGCAATAAGTTCGAATGCACATTTATAGCTCCGAACCATTCATTTGGACTGTACTGCCCTTGGTCTTGTCATCTACATTTACCTTGCTTTACTTGCCTTCTCCCCCTTGTTTTATTTTATTTTTTCAAAGTCTCTTAGCGAGAATACATGGAATAGAAAACATGTGGAGATTGTCGTCTGTTCTTTTGATTCATCCCATTTTGTATGGGCTCATGGTAGGGTTTGACAGAACAGCAACAGTGAGGCGTGGGTGGGAAAATATTCCAATGCTGCAGCATGTCACATTTGGAGGAACATAAACAACATGAAGTTGGGCTTCCAGAGGTATAAAATCCTGCACCCCTCATCATTTTCCAGTTCATCTACATCTGAACAGTTCATTCTGTCATCTTCAATATGCAAAACATATGTGATGACAATTTGTCGGCGTGACAACTTACAATGGTTGCACATGGAACGTTTGCAGATTATCCCTGTCCCCATCAACCAGATGTGCCGCACCGGCTCCGCGAGCTGCCGATGCGACACCAAGCATGTTCAATTCTCACTCATGAGCCGACCCTGTCGGTAGTTGCTAGTGCCACTTCTGTTGCTTGGACCAGCTGCAACTGCGCCTGTGGTGACTACAAGCATTGAATGTCGCGAAGGCGGTCACCAGCCATTCCTCCATATCACATGCCCTAATGAGAATCATATATATATATATATATCCCATCAACTATATGAGCCAGTGGGTGGGGATGGGTGGATGGGGAGAGCAGGCTCAAGTTGTGTTTAGTGCTGTGTCCTGTTATCAGGATGGGATGTCCAGTCTGATCATCTTACTTCCTTCAAGCCCGCTCATACAGTCTTTCCATGGATGCCATCGGCCGTCCAATGTGTGGGATGGATAGGTCAGCCTTGCCTTGATGGGTGAGATGAACAGCGAGAGGGTTGAGATATATAGGAGGATGCAAGATTGTGGATGACTTGTGAGCGAGCTACACTGCGCATGTTACAATGTTGCTCTTTCTCAGGGTGAGGCAAGCGAAATACCATGTAAACATTTCCAAGACCATGTAGGACAAGGGTGGGGTGACGGGGCATCCTGGTACATCCCAGGGCAGTCAAGATACTGGCTGACGCCTCCGAGTAAAACATGGCCAAGTCGACACTCCACAGCCAGCCTGACAGGAGCTGGGTCCAACACTGCATTGGCCCTCCTGGAGAAGCTTCATTGACGACTGCAAGGTGAGTGGAGCTTCACTTCATTTCATTAGGGGCAGCACAATGACTTTGTTCATGATCTATCCACCATGTCCACGATGAACAGAAAGCTCATGGCCATCGCGTGACGAGGACTGCGAGGGTACCTCACCGGTCGCGCTCATATACCAGCAGCTGCGCTGTGTCCTCGTACATTGTCTCTCCCAAAACACACACCCCATGCTCTGGATGGTGCAGTTGGACCAACATGCAACCAGATGGATGAATAGCACCACTTCATGACATCGGACTCAAACGGACAGGATGGCTCTCAGCCTGCAATCAACCCAGGATGCTCTGTGCAGGGCTCCCCGTCACTGGCGCATTGGCTCAGAAGAAGCGTGGAAACGATTCCGCGATTTGCAGCTGTCAGTGTCACAAAAGGATGGCACTCTGAGACCACATCTATCAAGACACCAGCACATTCATATTTTTTGACCCTGGGATACTACTCGTCGTCATTCAGCATTGTTTGGTTTGGGATGACAACCATATTTCTGGCTGGTCTCTGCCTCTGCGCAGGAGGAGCTCCGTCCAACTTGAACACATCTTGCAACATATGGCCTCCATCAGCAAATCACTTGGTTCTGGACAGTACTGGACAGTGCTGTACAGAGTCCAAGAAGCCCCAGACTAGTCTAGTCTGGCTAGTCCTGTCCAGTGACATGATGTCT
>JBBPLV010001342.1:0-10186 GCA_038089975.1 Boletellus ananiceps | reverse complement strand
GATTTCATCGCAGCTTCTTTGCAAACAGAATCCGGATGTGTAAGAAACCATAACATGTTTCTCCCCCGACATTGACATGTTCGCAGTGATGAAGAGGTGGTACATTGCTGCCCCCGTGGTGTGTATCTCTCTTCTACTTTTCAATCGCTTCACTCAGACATGTCATTACAGGTATTCCTTGCTTTCCTCCGTCTGTGTGAGTAGTCCTATTCGCCACGTAGTTATGTGCGCTTGCTAACAATTCACTCAGTTGCTGCTTGCGGTAAGCACGAATTCCTATGCCAGTGATATAGCTTATTTTCTGCGTGCTCGATGTAGTATCAACTGGGGAGATGTAAGTCGCCCCTTGGTTGTCGACCGTTATTCTTGATAGAACTTGTGTTCAGTATCCGCCTGAAGCGGTTCTCCATGTTCATCCGGCCCTATCCTGCGGTAGGTCCCAACCGTTTATATTCTGTCGTGTTTATATTATTTACTTTTTTATTCAGTGGGTTTTCACGGCGGGTGTCACTCTCTCCGCTTCGGTGGAGATCATCATCACCATTATCATGATTATCTTCCTCGGTAGCCGAAAGACCGGATTCGCCAAGTGAGTCATGCCGACGCAGGTGTCGACGGTTTCTTACGCTTTCATCAAGCATGAACTACGTCATCAACTCTTTGATTTTGTACACCTTGGAAACTGGAAGCATTACCTGGTACGCATTCGTCCACACCACTGGCACTGATCATTCGTCTGACTATCAATCAGTCTTGTAACGGTGGCTTCGTTGATCTGCGTCCGTCCCCCAATTCTTGGTGTCGTCCCTCGTGGTTGACAAGGGTTATATTCCAGTGGATCACCATGCGACACAACTTGATTTTCTTGGGCATGCATTTTACCATCGCAAAACGTACGCATTTTCGAAACTCGAGAGAAATAAGTTAACATCCTGTCTTATATATAGTGTATGCCAATTCGCTGCTCGCCACGTATGTCTTTCCGTGATGCGCAGATCACCGCCGCTGATTCCTTACCTTTCTGTTTATAGATTAAACATGCGCAAGCGTCTCAGAGTCGACGGCATGTATTCGAGCGAGAAGGAACGGGACAATGGGCTCCCGTTACCAAGCCCTGTGAATCGAAGTCATTTCTCGGTTCGTTGTTTCGCTTTTCTCCTAGAATCATGCGTGTAGTTACCACATGATTTTTGCACTATAGAACCGCATGCTCGGTCCAGTACTCCCACAGAAGAGTGTATGTATTTCCTTGTTCGACGGTTGCTTCCGTTCCTCAATCATGTTTTTCTCCAGGTACAGCTGAATGTCAATGTCGAAACCACCGTGGTCTCGCAGATTGACGACGTCAAAGGCGATTACGGTATCGACGAACCGTCTATGCTTCATCCATTCGATGAAGAACACTCGTCTGACTTGGAACGGGACAGCTCTGATAGAGAGGATGAAAAATACCACAGTATCGCATGATTCGTTTTGCCGATTTACGGATACACATCCACCTGCTCGCGTCGTATTTTTCCCTCTTTATTCTTTTTTATTATTGTCTCCCTGGGGCACGCATTTCTCCCTTTGTTCCGCTTTGAAGCTTGACCGTTGTAGAATATTTTCCATAGGTCTCCTTCACATATGCTCGAGCATACGCACATTACAACCATCTCTACCCTCGGAAAGAAACCCACACGCTCTCTCTCTGTTTTCGTTGTTCTACTTTACTAATTTGCCTATCCTCTCGTTCTTTTTCTCGTCGTTTCGAATCTCCTTTAGCTTGGTTGCAGATCAAATGGTCCTTGTCTGGGTGTTCATATTAGTAAATGCAGAAAGACACGTGTACCTTGCCGACTCCTTTGTCCTCGGTCCTGTCCACTCAAGTCCGACATTTCAAATCGTGCGAAAAAAAAGATTCCTCGAGCATTGAGCAGAGGAAAACGAAGTGGCTGACCCTTCAAGGTACTCGTCGGTCGAGAAACGCGCTGTCGTCGAGGTCGAGGACTCGAGAGCGCGTTCCGCGATGAGCCTGGCTGGGTGCTCGACGCGATGATCCCCCCCCCACACGTCTGTCCGGGTGCTTTCCGATCGTCCGGACAGGACACGTCGGCGGACATGTCGCGTGCGTGCGACAGGACCTGCCAATAATCATGTGCCAGTGTCCCACTGTGGGGCTGCTCAGATTGGCGACCGTGATCCGCGTCCTGACACCGTGACCGTCGTCGGCGTTTGGCCCGATGACGTGTGTGTCTCCTGTCTGTCCACGACTCGATCGTGTGGTCCGTTGACGGTCACCAGACCACCAAACCGGTGCCCGACGGTGATCGGTGACAGACGAACGCCAATTCAAGATATCCGCCTCGAAGCACGATGTCGAATACGCGTCGCGAGGCTGTGAATTCGTCTGTCACCGATCACCGGCGCCTGTGACTGTCAACCAGGCTTTTAAGCTCGAGTCCGTCAAGTCAAGACGAGAAAGTATCCTTGACATCGACGGAAGGACGTGCGGGAAACAGCAGGGTCAGGACTCTTAGTTGGTGTGTTCCAAGGACGAGGGGCCTTCGTTCCATGCTATGGGTCCTGCGCTTCCCCAGCTGAGGGCGACGCAATTCGGATAGGGGTCTGCCTGACGGTGATGCTTCCAATCGCTATGTGGATAAAACTGGGCATGCCGAGGGGGCGCAGAAACAGACGTGAGGATCAGCGTGTCAATGTTCCGTTGGTATTTTATCGGTGTCTCCCAGCAAACCAAAGAAGGTCGAAAGGTTCTCAAGAAAAGGATGGTCAAAGACAAGGCGACCAACAAACTCATGGTGAGCATCCTCTGGATCATAGACAGTACCGCATATCTGAACCAGATGTTGCAAGGGCCAAGGGGGCCCTAACATGTCGGACTCGCAGCACAAGAAATGGGCGGCGCACCCACACCGACACGCCGTAGCCGTGCTCGCAGGCAGCAAAGCCCAACTGTCAAACCTACACTTTGCACCCCTCGGGCAGTGCGTCGTGTTCCTTCCCCGCCAAAACCTACTAGAATTGCCGCCTATGTCTATGTTAGCTGTTTCTGACCGACTGCTCGACATAAAGCAGGATCTTGCTCCTTCCTTCCATCCCAAATGACGCTGCCGTCGCGAGGTTCAACGCTACAGGAGTCATAGCCATAGCCTGGCTATGGAAGGGATGATGCTATGCCATTCGATGTATGGGTGAGTACCGTTGGAATTTTTGGGCATAACTTGGGCGCGCATAGATGCACCTGGGCATGGCTTTAGGCCGCTGAAATGCCATGAAGGTACGATCGAATTCCATTTGTTATGTATATGATACAGCCTGATTTGAGATATTGTGCAGACGAGCGGCTTTACGAACCGCGCTCTCGGAAAGCCGTCGGTTGCGTGTTTGTTGAGACAGGGTGTAGCCATTGCTTCCGAGTCAGTATGTGATCATCTATCAGGTCTAATGTCAAGCCTTCCACCTGGATCAAGTTATTTACTACTTAAGACGGTTGGGAAACTTTCGCCTTCAAGGTAGATCGACGCGGCGAGGAGGAAACTTGGTTCTTATTTCCGGCTCTAATTGACACGAACAATGTTCCATCTGGCGGATGAGTATGCGCTAACTTTGAGCATAGAACGTACCAAGTCGGGTACGTTCGTATTTGGAACGAAATGCACGCTCAGGTCAGGCGAACTGGCCCAGAATCTTGTTTGTGGGCAGCACACGATAATGTAATCCGGCGACTGCATCGATTTTGCCCCTCGATACGCGGCAGATTTTCCCTCTGTATGAGACAGCTGGGAGCTCGGCGTGAATTTCACGCCTCCAGCAGTGCGTGCCATACCATTCATTTCGGTCCTTAATAACATGTGGCTTTCTTGGCCACTCCAAGCTACAGTTACCCGACCTAGATAGTTCCAGCGAGGAGCATTGCAGGCACTATTACGTCTTCTACCACGTCTTCTACGCGTTTCAGGCTGAATGGTCAGTACCAAGCGGGCAGAAACACTAATGTGTTGATGCGCGAGCGTCTCATACTACTACATAGCCAAAGAGGCTGGCGATTTGGTATGCGGATGGGTGTTTGCGATCAGTTGCCTCAGTCTCCGTCCAGGGTCTACTACTGCGTGAGCCTCTGGTCCCTCCGGCCCGGACACGTGCTCCGAACCGCATGGTAGCCGCATGGTCAAGCTTGTTCGGCTCCGACCCTTGTACACCCGCCCTTACCATCGCCCTTCCCAGCAATCACATATCCGCTTTCAACACCACAGCATCTACACCGTCTAGCTCAGAACATGAGCCCGACCACGTACGTGTGACACTTTTTACCTTCGTGACCGGAGAATGTGCGTGCTGACCCGTGGGTCTAGGGCAAACATAATCACTATCAAAGGCGGGTTTGCGATGTCGGAGTCGCTCTTGCGTGCTAGATTAATCCTCCCTCACTCTAGATATCGAGCTTCGTACTCGAGCGCAGCGCAAAAACCCGCTTGCGAGGCAATTCCAGATCGAGTTTTCCGTCGGCGATACCTCGCGGTCGACCACTGCGGCCAAGGAGACAAAGAACCGTGCCTCTTGGAAGGAAAACATGTTGTTGTGCGTACAGGTGGTTTATTGTCTTCCATGCTGAGGGAATCGATTCTCGTCAGCGATGTGAAAGATGATCGTTCCACGTTTGTCGTCAAGATTTTGCAGAAGCACCGTTTCAAGAAGGACGAGCATGTCGCAACTCTCACTGACACCGTCGACGGTATATTAGCGAAATTGAAGGATGGTGGTACGGAGTAACGTTCGTTCCGTGTGAGATGTTGATCTGACGCAGCGTTCACTAAAGTATTTGAAGAGAATGTAGAAAAGGAGACCACCGATAGGACCGATCTCTCAGGAATCGCAATCAAGTTTGCCTTGTCTGTTGAGTTACGCGAGGGGGTTACCGCAGACGTCATCCAGGCTACCGATGTCGTCAGGGAGGCTACCGAGGGGATCAGCACACTCGGCACCCCCTCTGTTATCGACTACATCAATTCGGGTATCGATATGAGTGCGACTGTCGTCAAGGGAGTAGGGACATACAGTAACACCTGGGAAACGCTGTTGAAGAGAATGGAGCTGTTCAACAAGATTGCCGCCACTATCGCCGAGGTACATGCATTATTAACGTCGGGATTCTGCCTCGGTCTGAATGCCAGACAGGTTCATCCAATTGCATCGATGGCGTGGTCTGTCATATCTGCTGCCAATCAGGTGCGCCTCCCCACACAACACCCATACCATCCTGATTGAGGTGATGTGGCACACAGGTGCTTATAAACCAGACAGAGCGCGACAAGAAGATCGTTCGCTTAGCGGGAACGATGAGCGATGTCTTTGAATTTGTTCACGGTGCCGATCCCTTGAAAGCAATCCAGGCGCACATCAAGACGATCACGCTTTTGATCCAGCAAGTGACGGAGTGTGGTTACTTCATCACCGAATACAGCAAGCAAAAGAACTTCTGTTAGCTGTCTCCGGATTCATGGTGCCCAACACTGATCTCCGTATCTAGGGATTCGGACCGCGAAATACACGGTTTCCGATATCGACGGAAAGATAACCAGCTACGAGAATAAGCTACGAGAGTTGAAAACGGCGTTCTTGGAGGGCGTTACAATCCAGACGAACATCACTGTCGTCCGCATGATGAATGTAATGGAGCACATCGGTAGGTGTGATCCTTCAGTGTTGCAGCTGGACGTTAACGGTTGTGCAACTCAGGCGAAAATGCCGACTTGAATGATATGTCATACGCGTTCGGTGCCAGATACGTACAGGAGAAGGGGTGTCTTGCAGGGACGCGGGAATCTCTCATCCAAGAGATCTGCGACGTTCTTAGCAGCCCTGCCGAAGACGCTCCGCGGGTGTGCCTCCTCACTGGCGTGGCTGGATCGGGAAAGTCTGCGGTAGCACACTCGATCGCTCGCCTGTATGATGGGCAAAAGAGGCTAGGCTCGTCGTATTGCTTCACTGCCATCGATGTCGTACGGCGGAACCCACAGAACCTTTTCAGCACCATTGCACGCGACCTGTCTGACCACGACCCGCAGTACAAGTCCGCACTATGGGAGATCGTGAAGTATAATCGGGCGCTGCGAGCATCGACCTCACCCTCAGAACAGGTGGAGCACTTTATCATCGAACCTGGCAGGCGCCTTCATGCGATCGGCCCCCTCATCATCGTCATTGACGCTCTCGACGAGAGTGGTGATCAGGCCAGTCGTCGGCAGCTTTTACAGGCCATCTCCAAGAACATCGTCGAGAATGATCTGCCAGCGAACCTTCGTTTTCCCATCACGTCTCGACCGGAAAATGATATCATCTCCGCCCTCTCTGCTTGGTCACGTTCGGTTCACAAGCGGATGGGTGACATTTCTGAGAAGGTCGTCGACGAAGATATCGAAAGGTTTATTCGCCATTCTCTTCATCAGTATCCCGGACTCGAGTCATTTTGGCCTAACGAGGAGTGGTGTCGACTGCTCGTCCGTCATTCGCAACGTCTCTTCCAGTGGGCTGCAACGGCGTGCAACTTTGTTCAAGGGATCGGTGCCGTCGGACTAAGCCTGCGCCAGCGGTTCGACTTACTTCTGCAGAGCGACAACCACGACGCTGTTCAGCCTCTGGATAAAACTATACTGGGCCAACTATTTACAGTTGAAGTCGCTCGGCAATCGTTTCGAGACGTGATGGCGGTGTTGCTCGAGTTGAAGGAGCCGATGTCGCTGTCTTCTCTTTGTGCCCTGTTTGGCCCGGATGGAAACCTGAATGTGCGAGATATCATCAAACCGATGGGGTCGCTACTGGATGGGGTACTCGATGAGGAGAGACCGGTCCGACCGCTTCATACGTCATTCTGTGACTTCCTGCTTGACAAAGCTCGGAGTTTGGATTTCCATGTTGCCATCCTACCCCACCTCTCCCTTTCTCTGGGACAGGCATTACTCGCTTGCATGCGGAGTATGCTCAGGTTTAACATTTGTGACCTCAAGGACTCCCGGCTGCGTAACTCTGCTATCCCTAACTTGTGCTATCAAGTAGACATGGCCATTCCCCCTCGTCTATCCTATGCATGCCAGTACTGGATGGACCACATACAACAGGTTGACTGTACCCCAGAATTGCTGAAGGAAGTCAGTCTCTTCTTCAAGAATTTCTTTCCCTACTGGCTAGAAGCCATTAGCCTACTCTCCCTTTCATCTCCATTGTCATCCATTCTATCTGCCCTAAAGACCTGTACCATCCTAAATTCCTGGGTTAAGGTAAGGTTATAGGTAATAACAAATGAACCATACTGAAGATGGCACTAGGACCAAGAGATTTCCACCCTAGTATCAGAGGCATATCAATTTCTCCAAGTGTTTGCTCCTGTCTTGAGAGAGTCTACTGCCCATCTATATCTATCAGCCTTGCCAGAGACCCCCACCAACTCTCCATTGTGTCAACTATGGGCTAATCACCTGGAGAAACATGTTTCTAGTACTTCTGGGCATCCTGTTAGTTGGCCTGGAGAGGTACATATTCTACAAGGGCATGAATCTTTTGTCACCTCTGTTGCCTACTCACCAGATGGCAGGCACATTGTTGCTGGCTCATATGATTACATCATTAGGGTATGGAATACAGCCACTGGGGAGTGTGTGGCAGGTTCATTCCAAGGGCATAAAGATTGGGTCACCTCTATTGCCTACTCACCAGATGGCAGGCATATTGTCTCTGGCTCAGTGGATGAGACCATCAGGGTTTGGAGTGCAGCCACTGGAGTGTGTGTGGTAGGTCCATTTCAGGGACATGAAGGTTATGTCACCTCTGTTGTCTACCCACCAGATGGCAAGCACATTGTTTCTGGCTCATGGGATAAGACCATCAGGGTTTGGAATGCAACCACTGGAGAGAATATGGCAGGCCAATTCCAGGGGTATGAAGGTTCTACCTTTGTTGCCTACTCATCAGATGGCAGGCATATTGTTTCTGGCTCATATGATTACACCATCAGAGTTTGGAATGCAACCACTGGAGTGTGTGTGGCAGGTCCATTCCAGGGGCATGAACATTTTATTACTTCTGTTGCCTACTCACCAGATAACAAGCACATTGTCTCTGGCTCATGGGATAGGACCATCAGGGTTTGGAATGCAACTACTGGAGAGAGTGGCGGGTCCATTCCAAGGCCATAAAGATCAAGTCACCTCTGTTGCCTACTTACCAGATGACAGACACATTGTCTCTGGCTCATGGGATAAGACCACCAGAGTTTAGAATGCAACCACTGGCAAGAGTGTGACAGGTCCATTCCAAGGAAATGAAGGTCATGTCACCTCTGTTGCCTACTCACCAGATGGCAGGCATATTGTCTCTGGCTCATGGAATAAGACCATTGGGATTTGAAATGCAATCACTGGAGAGAATGTGGCAGGTCCATTCCAGGGGCATGAACATTTTATTACCTCTGTTGCCTACTCACCAGATGGCAGGCATATTGTTTCTGGCTCATGGAATAAGACCATTGGGATTTGGAATGCAATCACTGGAGAGAATGTGGCAGGTCCATTCCAGGGGCATGAACATTTTATTACCTCTGTTGCCTACTCACCAGACGGCAGGCACATTGTCTCTGGCTCAAGGGATAAGACCATTAGAGTTTGGAATGCAGCCACTGGAGAGTGTGTGGCAGGTCCATTCCATGGGCATGAATATTCTATTACCTCTATTGCCTACTCACCAGATGGTAGGCATATTGCCTCTGGCTCAGATGATCACACTATCAGACTTTGGAATACAACCACTGGAGAGTGTGTGGCAGGTCTATTCCAGGGGTATGAATAACCTATTACCTCTGTTACCTACTCATCAGATGGTAGGCACATTGCCTCTGGCTCAAATGATCACACCATCAAACATGGAGGACAGAAGAACTTCCTATATTGATTTAAAACAGAATGGTGGCTGGATTAAATCTTCCAGCAGTTCTTGCTATGGATGGCTTACATCTTGGCACAGGCATAGTTCTTATCCTCCAATTCATTCCTTGGTCATAACTTCTAACAATCTTTATCACCTCAATGTTGATTCTATGTTTGGAGAATCTTGGATTACTTGTTGGAGATAATTTCTCTTCTTTGCTATGACTAGCTGTTCGACTTGACTATGTCCACATTCACATATTCTGATGTTTATTCATTTCCATGTACATTCAAGAATCCAGGTTGATTATTGTTACCTTTCTCATGTATTTGAATTTAGTACTGAGAATCATGTCTCCACTATTATTGTGGCAATAATCCTAGATATTAGTTGACAAAGTGCAGGCACTCAACACAATGCAGGACATTCCATTAAATAATATAATCAAATTGTCCAGTAGGATTATCTCTAATATTGTTCAGGTATATGGTGTCTCAGATTGCTTTTATCTAAACTTCACATTGGTCTATTTATGTACAGCACTGAAGGCCATCCAGTAATTACTTGACATCCTTGACAAATAGCCAGGATACAAATATGACTTGACAATCAAATGACTTGACTATTGGGGATGCAGGTTACTCTACTTAACTACCACTGCCACTGCTCATCATAGAGCACACTCAAATGCTGTACATGCACCTCCAAGGAGTTTAAACAACAATGCTTGTTCCATCTCAGAAAGCAAAGCATCCTCACCCTCTGTTAGGGTCATGACTTCCCCACTCTGCTCCAGATTGGTCAGAGGTGAGCAAGGTTGACAAGTGGGGTTGGAGGTGGGCAATAGGGGTGGAATGGTTGGAGGGGTGAGGATGTTGGTCTCAGTGATGTGAGATGGCATGCTGTACCCTTGTGTGCTCTCAGTCCTTGGAGGTCAGAGAACAGGGAGACAGAGATCCCAGGTTGGAATCTGACAGAGGGACAGGGGTTCAACTGGCCTGAAGGCAGAAGGATGGTAGACAAGGGAGAGAGGAGAGAGCGAGGAAGAGAGGAAGAGATGACTCAATTTGATATTCAGACTGAGGAATAAGTCCTCAGAACTGTAGCTTAAATACATATTCAGAGGTACAGTAAGTATGAAAGGGGAAGGGAAGGTATTGTATGGTACATGACAGACAAGAGGTATGACAATGACAGGAGGAGCATGCAGTACAATAAAGAGTCTGAAAGAGGATGGCTGACAGAATCCAAATTGGATCAGAGTTGGAAT
>JBBPLV010001341.1:0-10189 GCA_038089975.1 Boletellus ananiceps | reverse complement strand
CTTCATTTCTGGCGATTTTCTCAATACTGAATCATGCGACGTTCAGGTCAACTGCGTCCATGTCCTGCCAACAAAACTGGACGCCTCCCAGTTTGAGGACGCTCTCTCCAAAGCCCTGCAACTTTACCCACATGCTGCGGGACGACTTCGATGTGATAGCGGGCGTTGGTATGTAGGTATTCAGCCGGAAACAGCTAGATTGCTTGTCTCACCCCTCCGAAGATTGAGCTCACCAACACCGCTGTTCCCGTAGACATTGATCACAAGCCCAGCATAACCTCGGATACACTCCTGAACGGAGATTGGGTCATACAGGATGATATATCACCATTCCTAAACCATGCGCCTACCGGTGTCAACCCTGTCAACGTTGACGCACCTCTTCTCCGCATTAAGCTGACCTTTTTCGATGGGGAAACGAGCGTTGGCCTGTGTTGGCATCACACGCTTGGTTTGTTCCCTTTCCGGTCTCGTCAGCATGTTTCTGATTGCTGTGGGCTAGGTGACGCTGCAGTGTTGTTACGTTTCACACACGCGCTCTCCCAATTTTATCAAGGTCTTCCTTTGGCGTGTGCAGCCCCGACCTTTAAGAAATATCACTTTCCTACCCCATCGCATTCTGTATCGGCCGAGTTCTGGCCTCGCATGCCCCACTACCACCGTACCTGCCTCTTCAGTGAATTCGAAGCGTTGACCGCTGAATTGGATGGAAATGTGGAAGCTCTGAGGTGGCGATTTGACGAGCATGACCTCACCGAGCTCCGCTCGATGCTCTCTTCCCGTGAACCAAATGAGACAAGTCTCTCAAAGCAGGACTGTCTCACCGCCTATCTCATCTCTGTATTAAACCAGAAGAGAAGCGTACCCGTGCAAAGGGTCACGCGTGTAAGCAGCGTAAGTTAGTTCGTATACTTGATGATGGTCAACGGTTTCATTTTGCCTTCAGTATCGCGATGCCAATGCACCTTTTGTTATGAAGGACGTAGCAGGCAACCTGGTGCAGAACGTCCGTCTGTTCCGCTTGATTCTGCTTGGCATCGTACCGATGGGATAATACAGGTCCCGGCTACCGTTCCGACGGACATGATCGGAATCGCCAACGCTCTTCGACACGCATTGGTGCAGTGCAGCGAACCAGATTACATCCATGATTGGATTTCTGTAGCCAGCAAGCACATGCTTGAGACGGCGAATGGTGGCAAGACGCTCGTCTTGTTCGTCCGCGATGACACGATGGTGACCGCTAACTCGATGACGATGTACGCCGCACAGCTCTTTCATACTAGGTTAATGACTTGTTCTCGCCCCAGGTATGACTGGTTTGGTGCACATTTCGGATGTCGCGATGGCTGCCGGTTCTACATGGACGGGATATGCGAGCTCTGTCTGAGATATATGCGGTCCAATCCGGTAAAAGGAGAGGATGGCGTATGGCGCGCTCGTCGCTCGGTGGACGTCACGCTGGGGGTAGCAGCAGAACTGAAGCCAAGGCTTCTTGAAACGCTTGCTCGTGGCATCCGAGGATTTCTCAACAATGAAGGTGCTCGACTTTGATCGACCGCTGGAGCTTGCAACGGGCGCACATCTTGTGCTTAATAACAGTCTATCGGTGACAGGATCTCGGAAAGATCTCGTTAGTTTGTAGAGGCTCGCTGTTCTTGGTTCATGGCCGTTGTTTCTAGAAACTGTCCTTTGCTTGTTTTTGCACTCGAGCGCAATAATAGAGTGACCGTACGTGATCACTTCCTTCAAGCATTCTACGAGTTCAAACAAAGGGCTCATTTCGTGACACTATCCGGTACACGGCTGGACTTTGGTCCGCAGGCTCATAGCACATGGTTGTTACACGTCTGTACAAGGGAAGGAAAGACCTTCGTAGGGAGATACTGTTCGTACATGTCAGTTGTGCATTTCCCACACGTGATCCGATTCAAGGGGCCATGAGAGCAACCTGGAGGGACGTCATCAGTCACGTACGAGTGAGAAGACTCTGGCTGATTACCTTCATGAAGTCGTCGTAGCTGAAGCGCGCCCAACCGTCGCGGTTGACGTCGAACCTTTGAGGCACACGATGAGCTACTTGCATTGATGAGAAAGGAAAGGAGAGGACCTCTCGAAGCCTTCGGTGAGTGTCTTGACAGTGACACAGGCTCTGACAAACCGGTCGAAGGTGATACCAGGGGGTGGACCATAGGCAGAAGCTGCGCCAGAGGCTAGAAGAGACGAGATGAGGACGAGTGGGGAAACGGCAAGTCGAGCGCGCGAATCACCATATTTATGCACGAGGAGGTTGAGGAGTTGGGGAGAGAGTCTGTATCCGAAGCTCTGCAGGGCCTCCGACAGCTCACGCCTCTCGATGGTCCCCGATTGATCTCTGTCGAAGCGCCTAAAGACACGCTGCCAATCTGCGATATATTGCCACAGTCGGGTAAAGTCTGTCGGCAGAGTAACTTAGACCCTGTTCGCGAGGACTAGAAACGTAAAAAGACCATTAAAGCCGATGGTGCCGGTCCGGTCGGAGTCCTGAATTGTTGTGGGTTGTTATCGGCCAGCCAAGACTGACTCGACGCATCGACGCACAAACATGTCCATCAGCATCTTGACGGTATCAAGATCGAACTCTTTGGAAAACAGGGGTGAATGCGAGATAAAGGAGGGGAACGACTCGAGTTACTGGACCAGTTTCCTGATGCCATGATCAGCAAGACCTGGGGCCAAACGAGGCATACATACCGTTGACGAGGGCATTGCGCAACTCGCCGACGCTGAGCACGCCCGATCTGTTGGTATCGACGGTAGCAAAGTACTGCCAGAGCTGGGGGTCGGCGCCAACGGGGGGGAGATAGCCCGAGGCAGAGCGTTGGTGGTGGGAGTGGGAGTGGTGGGCGTAGGTGGTGTCGGCGTAGTAGGACATGTTTCGGGACAAGACAGCGGTGCTGGCGAGGACGACTTTAAAGGACGGGCAGGTGGCGGTGCGGTGAGCGCTGATGCCAAGGTATCTCGTCCCGGCCCGGCCCGCACAGCCATGCAAAGTCTCGGAGCGCGCCAGACGACCGCCATCTTGAGATGGCCCGGAAGTGCCTCGCCCCGCAACCACGCCCCGTTCGAGTGCACCTCGACATCGGAGAGCAGGGTCTTCGCGAGTCCAAGTCGGCCGTCTTCGTGATTCATCGATTCAATTGCTGTCAGACGGACGAATCGACAACTCAAACTTTGGTGATCACCTCGTCAGAGCAGGACGACCGTGTGTCGATGGCGCTCCGCTTGGGCCTGTTTACGAACTCATCGTTGACAACAACAAACAAGTAACGTCCCCAGCACCTCGCCTTCGCCCGTCGCCCAGTTCCAGCACGTCGCGCGTCTTGTTTACCTCTCAAGCACCTCCACGCCGAACGCATGCCCTCTGGATTGAAACGATACCCGGGCCTCTCAAAGTCGGTCTCCCTCCATGTATCCGACAGAGGCGTTAGACGCACAATAAAGCTCAGTGCTGGGAAACAGGCGGAGCGCCTCCGTGAGATTGAAGAACGACGACATGCTTTGGGACTCCAAGGTATGTCGTCGCACGTCTTCAGTAGCTTCGGCGCAATGACATCGAATGCCCAAGCACTCGCTCAGAACGGCGTAATGGTGCAGCGGACGTGCAGGAAGCCCCGTCAGAGGATGTGGAAGCGTCTGCATAGCGTGGTCGTTATCACCTATCAGCGGATGTACTTGAACACTTGCTCAGTTTGGGGATACACGCGTGAGAATGTCGTGTGTTTCTGCGCAGCCCCGTCAGCTTGCGCTCCTCTACCTCCTCCTCACTCGACCTTGAACCAATGGACTGTCTATGTGAGCCCGACCGTCTCTGCCCCTCCTCGACAGACTGACACGCCCCCCTCCCAGTCTGCATTCCCATCGTATGTCAGTCTCTGCATCTCCCGTTCTCCATCTCCGCAGTCGTCTGACAACGCCCTTAGTTGGCTGCCCCACCAAAGTGTCCCCGGACGGCAACCAGGGCTCGCGAATCTGTCCGAGATGTAACAACGGTGAGTGTGCGCCCGATATCTCGAAGCAGCCCCTCCGACTCAACGATCCGCCCGCCCTCACCAAAAAGCCGCCATGTTTGCCGCCAAGACGCGCACCTGGTTCGAGCTCTGCTTCGTACCCTTGATTCCGTTCCGATCGAGACAAGTCTGGGTGTGCGGGATATGCCAGCTTCAGGTCGCCATGCAACCGGGGTGGGTGTTTACTACCGCGAGCATCTCCTGTCCCGCCACTGACTGCGCTTCCCTCCGACTAGATGGGAACCCCCTCTGGCACAGCCAGGCTATCAACACCCTAGCGCGCAGGCCCAGTATGGGGTCGCGCCGCAGAATTACGCCAAGGGCTATCAGCCCACGTACATCCAAGGATGAGCTTGTACATTCATCTAGCCATCTCTTCATCTCACGTGTACCTTGTTCCGTCCGTAAGCTATGTTGTAGTACTAGTCACGACCCCGTCAATGGACTCCCCAATGAACTTGCCTGTCCATCACCACCGCCTGATGGTCGTCCTCGATCTCTTTTTCCTCACCTTGAACCACACCGTGACCAGTCCGCCAAGCAGAAACCCGCCCACCACCGACACCCCGGTCGCAATCCTTGCATCCCTTGTCCACTGTTCCGGCTCGCTGCGGCTGACTATGGACGGTGGCAGCGCAGCAGGGTCCGATCCGCGCACGTCTTCAAAGTCCTTGAGCGCAGCGTCGGGATCAGTAAGGCTCAGCAGTCCAATCAGCGGCGGTTTCGAGGACGTCGCTCCCTTGTGGACGACGTATGCGTTCTGAAAAGCGTAGGAATGAGTGCCACAGCGTCCATCGGGAATTCACACTGACCCTCAGAAACACGTCCCCGAGCAGCCAGTCGCCAGAGTTCACCTGCAAGCCTCGTTCAGCCGCACACGCACACACACACGCCTTCACGCACTCCGTCGTTGATTTGCACGCCTCCCATGCACCATCCGTCCTTCTGGCTGCCCTCCGCCCAGCTAATATCCTCGGGGTGCACCGCATACTCCCCTCCGCCGTCGCCTTGCCCAAACGCGAAACGGACGTCCACGGCCCGGTCGCACCGTACCTCCCACAGGTTCGTCTGTGCATTATACCTCGTCGATCCCCCCGTCCCAACGCTGTCCCAAAACGCATCGACGTCCACTGTGGGTCCGAGAATCAGCGTCGTACCCGTGTCGAGAATCCCGATTGGCGATGGTGCACCAGGAACGAGCGAAGGCGAGAGCGGTAGAAGGAGCCCGTTGACAGACAGATTGAGTATGGGCAGTTTCCAGTAGTCGTACGGGCTCGAGAGCGTCCTGAACACGGGAAAGTACGTCAGTTGACGGGTGCCGTTTGCGGTGTCCACGATCGACGAGTCCAGCTGGCCGAACGTGACCGATGAACTGACGGCAACTGCGTCGCCAAAGCTGTTGTTTCGACCAAGCTTGAAGGCGAAGAAACGGTCGGATTCACCCATGTGAGCAAAGACGTTCTCAAGCACGGTCGTCCCCACCATCTCTGAGATCGCAGCCACGGGCGGAAATGAGAGACCCAGGATTCCCGAGTTGCCTGTAAATCCAAGATAAAGTTCGTTCGTTTCATTCGCCAGCGCTGAAAGATGCGTGAGTATGAATCGCCAGTTGTTTGTGTCGGGCAGTCACAGTACCAAAGGTCTGGGTAACAATCTGGACGGTACCGAGAGTGACAACTTCGGTGCCCACAGAGCCCTGGACGGAACCGAGAAGGTAACGCAACCTAAACGCTGTATCGGACAGATGGAGAGTGGTGGATGTCGACGGAGAGTATGTCGGAACTCCTTGACAGTCTGTGTTTGAGCAACTCGAAGAAACAACCCACTTGACGGAGGCATGGTGAGTTAATTTCTGCGCATGATCGGAAATAAAACTACCAAGTCTGACGAGCCAGTGTCGAATGTGAGCCAAAAGTCTTGACCTCCAACGCTTGGAAGGATAAGCCCGATACAATGCATCCAGGCGGGACTACGTACCCTACGTTTACCAGATAGGCACTGCAGCAGAGCACGTCTACTCTAGCATACATCGATCAGCGTTGGAACGTCAACTCACAATTCTTCGCTGTCGAAAACTGCCAGCCCTCCATCGTCAACAAGGGTCTTCACTCTTCGAGGAACGCGCCGCAGGGAAAGTTGCGTGCCTGAGGTGATAAGAGCAGCGGCGCCGCTCATCCCTGGGTCTTGCTGCCGTGGTGAACAGTGAGACCACAGGCGGAGCTTCTAATGTATGGATTTCGCATGTAGTTTGTTTCTGAATATGACGGGATAGGATGTTTCGATTTGGACGGGTGGTACAGGGGGGCAGTGCGAGGCAAGTAGTACTCATTATGGTGGCATATCAGTTTTCCTGAACGCTGCTTCGATGCCACGACCAATGGCACGAGTTATGGCGAGCCCCGTCCTATGCACTCCAGATGTTATACTACACTCACCCTACGTTAAGCTGACGCGCCTGCCTCCGACCATCAAGCTCTTTTGCTTGTTCCCATACATCAGTCGTCACCTCATTCCCTAACCGAGATGCTGCTAGAAGTCTTGAAGTCACGAGCATCAATATATGTACCGTGTGGGTTGCTGGGGAGCTGACCTTGCTACCTTCATAAGGTGTATAAGTTCATCCGGAGTTACCGACTTGTCTCGCTGACGCCGACGGACAAAGTCATCCTGGATATGCTACGTGCCCATGAGAAGCTGTGTAACGGATTAGATAAGATAATCACCATTACCTTCGAGGTTTCTTCACTGACTTGCACCTTCTTGCTCGCCGCTTTACATGCAGCGACGTATGACCGGTATGCTGCCATTTTCTCCGCCGAGGGTAAAGAGACGTTGTCTTTGGATTTGTATAAATCGAGCGCGGTGGGGCCGCATCGAAGGGGGAGATTGATGCTAGTCTGTGCAGGTGTGAGAATAAGGGATCTGTGACAAAGGGAGAGTGTATATATCCAGCGTCACCTGAAAGAACGCACTTTTTCTTCCCTCACTCACCACGATCATCGGAAGATCGGTATGGAAGGTGAATGTACTAGAGAACGGGAATATATAATCCACGGTCTGTGAGTTCATTGCATGCTGAATTGCTCGAATGTTCATGATACCTGCATCGAGTCCATTACTAGTCGGGAAATAGAGCAAAGGCCACCACACACCCTTCTCAAGCAGTTTTCCCTCTTGTACCGCGCTCTCGGTCAAAAGGATGGTTGTCCCAGGGGGGAGCTGGAGGTATCCGGAGTGCAAGTCCTCTTCTTTACTCTCGGGGAGGAAGGGGATCTTGTTCAAGAGATCGAGTGAAAGCTGAATTGGGAGGTATTGGGGGAGAAGCTCTGCAAGGACATGTGAGAGTGTCGGAAGGAGCTCCGGTGAGCAGGGCTGGGGAAAGCGTGACAGCGTCAAGGAGGGGGGCAATAGCGGGAGTGCACGAGCGTGTCTATGACGGGGATCAACAATGATTCAAGGGCTATAGCTCTTTACAGACGTTTTTGAGACCAGCTGAAGAAGGATCCATTCTGCAGCATCGGTGTCACCCCCCAAGGCCTCGCGGGATATCCAGTCTATGAGATCGGAGCGTACGCTGGGATCTACCGTTGTGGGTGTGGGGTCTGTGGTGGTTACCTGATAACACAAAACATGCAACACAGGGACTTCTGGTGAAGAGTCGTCCTCTGTGCTGAGGCTTGAAAGATGGCGTGTCAGAAAGCTGAGAGCGACCGGGTTTGCTGCCACGTACAACTCGGATGAGCTAATTCCAACAAAGGTAACCACGTCGGTCGAATGCAAGTTATCCACGTCGGTATTATCATATATCTTGTGTGGATCAGCGAAGCATGCTACGCAGAACGGAGGATAGTACCTTGACTCGGACGCCGATGTGAGGTACCCCTGGGATGGGGAACTTGTGAGGCTGGGTGGGATGCTGTGCGGGAAAGCTCGCTGACGTGGCCGGTCAACTTGGACAGCGGGTAGAGGCGGCGGGTGCATACTTGGGCCTGGGTGGGAGGACTCGGCCGCTCGCCAGGAAGACTCGCCGGGCACCGAGACTGCCCAAAAGACGGAGGCGGTTCCGAGGCAATCAGGGTCGATGGCGTTCGGATCGCAGTCGTGTGTGGGCTGTATGCCCCAGCCTCCACAGCCGCCGTCGGAGAACCTGGCGAGGTACAGTTCGCTCTGGCACGAGGTGTCCTGGATCATGGCGCGGAAACGGACGAGCGTTCCGTGCGGATGGGGTGCATTGATGGGCGGGAGCTGAGCTCGGTGGTGTGGGTCGGAGAGGAGGTGGGCAAAGTGGGCGGACACGGCGGCGGGGAGGCGGTCGGGGCGGTCGCAGTCGCGGTGGAGGCGTCGGATGATGTCGACGACCATGTCGGTGTGCTGACAAAGACACGGCCGACCACGGACATGACCACGCTCGGTGGCTGTGAGATCCCTCTTGGACCACGACCGCGATGGGCCTCTTCCGCCGCAGAAAGCAGCACGACGGCGACGGCGACGGCGAGCGCAAGAAGGAAAAGGGCAGCTGGAGACGCCCCGCGAGTCAGTCTGGTCCCACTTTGCGCTCCCACTCTCACCGCAGCACTCCCCCTCTGTCCAGACACCGCGTTCAAGCAACAGCGCCTGAAAGCATGGCAGCCCATACTCACCCCAAAGACCGTCCTTCCGACGCTCTTCATCATTGGCATCATATTCGCTCCCATAGGTGGTCTGCTCGTGTGGGGAAGCAGCATGGTATGCCGTCCATCTACCCCCAATTCATCCCCTTACCCGTTTCGCGAATAGGTGTCCGAAATGACCTTTGACTACACGGATTGCTGGAATTTGCCAAATTCCACGTCCATGACCGACCTCAACTTCTCCTCCATGCCCTCCTATTCATACAACCTCCGCTCCTCAGATGGTGGGAAATCCTTTACTCCCCCAAGTTACGCATATTTCTACGACCCAACGGCCCCTCCCAATCAAACCCATACGTGCGTCATCCAGTTCGACATCGCAGCAGACCTCCAAGCGCCCGTGTTTCAATACTACAAGCTAACCAACTTTTATCAAAACAACCGACGATATGTACAAAGTCTCGACACCTCCCAACTTCAAGGTCACTATGTATCCGCAAGCACACTGAGCGGGAGCAACTGCAAGCCGCTGGCCGTGACAAGCGACGGAAAGGGAATCTACCCCTGTGGTTTGATCGCAAATTCAGTCTTCAACGGCAAGTTCTCCTCCCTCGTTCACGGTACCCGTCTGACGATCCATGGGTAGACACATTCTCCGGCTTCCGTCCAGTCAACACATCGGGCGCATCGGACTACAACTTTACTCAGAGCGGTATTGCTTGGCCTGGAGAGGCCAAGAAGTACAGTGCAACATCCGGTTACGTCGGGATGCTTGACGAGATCGTGCCTCCACCCAACTGGGCACTCAGATACCCAAACAACTACTCAAACGACAACCCACCCCCTAACCTCGCAGAAGACGAACACTTTCAAAACTGGATGAGAACAGCAGGCCTCCCCACGTTCTCCAAGTTGTATGGAAGGAACGACACGACCACCTTGCCCCCGGGGCTATACCAGGTTCAAGTCTATTACAGTAAGCTCGGGTGGCTTTTGGAATCCGTTCCAGGTAGCTTATCATCCTTCAGATTACCCGGTACAGGGGTTCAAGGGAACCAAGTCACTCGTAATCTCTACGGTTTCTTGGATAGGCGGCAAGAACCCATTCCTGGGATGGGCGTATGTAGCAGCAGCGGGCGTCTTTGTGCTCCTCGCACTCGCCGGAACCATTCGTCATCTGTTCAAACCCCGGTATGTTCGCTTCCAAGCAAAATGGTTCCTTTGCGTTAATCTATCGTAGACGTCTGGGAGACATGTCCCTCCTTTCTTGGAATCGATAGAGATGGTCAAAGGTTCACTGCTGTATTCGAAGCACCGGACACGCCCTACTCTATCAACCTTGACTTGGCTCCTCCCAAGTAATGCAGCGCTTTGACCTACGCATTGTTGCACTTTTAATTGTACTATCTATTGGCTTGCGCAAGACATTACAGTGTCGAGGTGCCGCCAGACCCTACACTCGAGCCGGTGAAGAGTGAAACCCAATCCCTTTGCAAGTGATGATGACATTGTCAGGTAGGATTTCATCAA
>JBBPLV010001340.1:0-10192 GCA_038089975.1 Boletellus ananiceps | reverse complement strand
TTCGAGTCAATCATGTCTGTATCCGAGTCTGCACCACCCCACGATGTTCCTAGCCCCCCAGTAGAACCAACGTCGACCGACGCGGCCACGCACGACGACGAGTCCCTCACCGCCGCCCGCAAACAAGGTTCGTCCGTACACCCTTTCCTTGGTCGGACTTTGCGATCGAGCCATATTCTTTCCAGTCGAGTTCTACTTTGCAGACTCCAACCTTCCGTACGACAAGTACGTCTCCAATCGTCGTCTTACCTGTCTCGTGACCGACTCTCTTCTCCCGCGTTCGTTTTATCCTCTCCTCGTCAAGATTCATGTGGACCCTGCACACTGCAAGCGCCGATCACTGGGTCCCCATCAAAACGGTCTCCTCGTTCAAGCGCATGCGCGACCACGCTGCCAAGGGCCACGACTTTATCGTTTGCGCACTCAAAACGAGCACTGTGCTCGAGGTCGACGACAAGGGGGAGCACGTCCGACGCACGACCGAGGTGCAGAGACCCAAGGATCAGTTCGAACGGAGCGTGTACGCCGTGAGCCGCCTTCCTTTCTTTGTCGATCGGAGAGCAACGCAGGGAGCTGAATGCGTGTGTTCGTGTTTCATCGCTTGGTCTGGACAGAAAGGGTTCGGGAAGGAGGAGCCCGATCTGCAAAAGAGACTGGAGACGTTCTTCGAAGTATATGGCAGCGTGAACGCTGTGAGGATGCGTCGCGTAGATGGGAAAAAGGAGTTCAAGGTTCCTTGTTTTGTCTGTATCTTGTGGCGCGACCCGCTCATTCGGTGCTTGTAGGGCTCTGTATTCGTGGAGTTTGCCGACATCACTGGTGTGGAAGCCTTCTTGAACGCGGAACCGAAACCTGCGTGGAACGGCGAAGAGTTGCTTATCATGTCCAAGTGAGTAATGCCCGTTCTGGTCCCGCAGTGATTTCGTCTTCATTGTCTGATCCGTCACAGGGAGGGTTACTGTGACATGAAAATCAAGGAGAAAGGTCTCACGGGCAAGGCTGCTGATCTCCGCAGAGACAACATCACGACCAGAAAAGGTTTCAACGCATTCCGAGAGATGGAACATCCTTCGAAAGCGAATGGGAAATCCAAGGAGAAAAAACCAGAAGTGTTTCTCGAATTCATGGGGACCAAGATACGCGTGCAAGACGACGGCGACGACGGGGTGGGTTACGTCAAGACGGAGGACATACCGTTCGTCCGCGGCGCCACGCTCAAGTTTACGGGGTGCGGCGGCGATGCCAACTTTACGGAGATGAAGGCACGCGTTCTCGATCTCGTGGTCCAGACCGGCATTCTGATCATTTGTCGACATGTTCCTCCCTTGCTAATCTCTCCAGGCACCTCTGCGCGAACGTTTTGCGCGCGTGCCGTACATCCAGTTTGCCAAAGGCGACGACTTTGGGCTCGTCGGGTTCGATAAAACGCTCAAAGAAGACGAGATAGAGTACGTCAAGGAGAACCTAAAGACGGTCAACGAGAAGGAGGTCGTGTGGACCATCCCAGATGGTACGCTGTATCGACGTATTCGCTCGCGTTGAAGGTGAATCCGACGACACGTTCTCTCCCCTGGGTACACGACAGAGGACGAGGAAAAGCAGTTCCAGATCGACCGCGCCAACTTTGCGGCGAAATCAACACTGTCGCGATCACAGATACGCAAGGGGGGCAGTTCGGGGCGGGGCGGTCGCGGTGGTCGCGGAGGTCGCGGAGGTGGTCGGCAGGGGGGTGGTGGTCGAGAGAAAATCAAGGACGGGGAGAGGGACAAGGCAAGAGACGTGCCGAGCACGTCGCAGACGGGCAGCGAAAAGCGCAAGCGTGCCGTCGAGCCGGACGGTGCACCCGACGCGGGCATACGCGGGGAGAGCGTGCCAACGATCGCGCCGTCAAAGAAAGCCAGGACGGAGGAATCGTAGTCGTGCAGAGTGAGAAACTGGTATGTCAAAGGAGTGTTTGTTTTGTTTTTCTTGTTTTTCTTGCTGTACTGTATTTTTAGTTTCCGGGTGTTTGTGTTGTTTGGACTCGTCGACGTCATTCATAAGCTATTGGTGAGATCTACGTCTATGTCGAGATCTGATGCCAGAGGTCGGCAGATGACCACCCCGTACATACGGTAAAATAGCCCCTACTTACAATGGGATCGCATCATCGTGAGGGAAACCCAGCTAGACCGACCACAGAGCAACAGACGATAGGATATCAGCTGTTCCCCCAAATACTCCCATAGCTTCCGCCCCACCGTAGGTAGGATCCCGGGTGTCCGCACGCGACCTGCCCGCTCGGGCGCAAGGGATCAGGTATTGGAACCACCACGAAACCACACCCACGACACCACGATCAATCTTATCGCTGAGCACTGGGAACGCTGCACGTACCTTGCCATTCAGTGTCCCTCCGTCGGACACCGTGTCCGCGTACGGCAGTGTAATTGCCCCGTGCGACACGTCACGACGGAGGAAACTCTGCGCACTGGGGTGAGCCACGAAGCAATAAGAAGAAAAAGACACAAACACATGAAGCCTGCTCGTGTGTTGCGCCAGTTCAGTCCTGACGGACCCTATAATCGATGTGCGATGCATGGGTGGGTCAGTGGATGTATGTGTGCAAGCAAAGATCGTGTCTCTCGGCCCCTCGCAATCGCCCGAGCTGTGTGGGGGGGCGTGTGCGTGTGCATGGATGCTCAACTGGGTTCAGGGATGTCGGACGTCGAGATGACCCCTTGGTCTCCGTATCGCCGTGTCAGTTCCGCAGAAAAGACGATACCTGCCTGTCGGGCACCGCCAGTAGAAGCTTCAAAGCTTCACGTACCGGGGTGGACGCTCGCCGTCTTGCTCTGCCCATACAGTCCCCATGGGCCTTTCTTTCTGCGCGCAGGCCCCTCTTTGATGTGTTTGCCAGGTTGGGGACGAGCAGGTGGGCGTCCTTTCCGGTCGCATCCTTGCTCTGGCCAGTTTTTAAATTCCAGCACAACCAATTGAGTTGGTCGGATTATCATCCAACGGGGACTGTCAAGCGTGCCAAAGAATGAAATGATTCCGCCAGCGACAGAAGGGTCACCCGCTGCAGTATCGAGGGGAGGGGGTAGAAGACTCGTGGCTAAATCACCAAGCCGTACAAGATCGTGTCACTGGACCGTCGTTTGTTGTCGAATTGTAGGTCCTGTAGACGATCAGGGTACCTTGACCATCTGGATCATTGTCACCCGACGGATGCGGATAGACTATTGGCACATGGAGCCGAGGTGTCGGCTTAAACGTCGCTGCATCAGACTCGCCGCTGACCTCAGTGTCAACTCGAAGGGGAGTGGCGAGGGCATCTGAGCTTGCTTATCGTAGCCGGTTGTACATGCTCGTCAAGAGTATTGAATATTAAATCCCGACTCCCACTCCGGGGGGACGTCGATCTCTGCAAAATGATCCGTGTGAAAGATACCCTACACAGTTTCACGTGACTTGCCTCTCTCCCACAATTACGCCAAGGCCAAAGCTCGTTCTCACAGACCGAGATGCAGAAAACGAAGTTATCATCGTATTGATCACCATACATGATGTCTTGGAAGATAGGCTGTGGTACCATGCTCGAATTGAACGAAAGACAAGCGATTGAAGTAACAGAGGAAGGAAGCGGGAGGGTGACTCGAACACGGCGGCGAGTGGCGCCAGCAGTGCTGAGGCAGGGCTCGGGCCCTGCGCACGAGCACAAGCACAACTCACGTCTGCTGGTAACCATGCTCACGAGTGCGCTGGGTGCGTCGTTGATCGTGACGGAGGCCAAGATGAAGGCGAGAGCAATGTATACACGTTACTAAAAACCTGTCCGAGCAAACAACCCGATCTCGTGCTACCGCACCCCAGCTTGTCTATTCCAAAGCTTCTCCAAGAGTCTGCACAAGCGGAAATAAGTAGTCAGCTTCAAGCATCTAACTGATAGCCAAACTGGTATGCAGCTGACGCACAAGGCGATGGTGGCTCTGGAAGCAGAGTGGGTCAGTTCTCGAAGTGACAACGTAGACGCCAACTCGGAGATCGTCCATGACGGAGGGAACGTCAAGCGATAAAACTAATACACAAATATGCCAATTTAATGCCCAAAGTGAGCGCTCATTTATCTTTTGACACAAGTCATCAAGGCCCAGAAGAACCAGAGAAGATCAAGCATTCCGAGCTGCCTCGTGACCATCATCTTTGATCCGTTTTGGGACAGATAGATTCCGACCGGTCCTATCATTTCCGAGCCATGCAGAGGGGGATTGGTCATCACGCATCATAAATGTTGGCCAAATACATCAGGCTCAGTCGCTCAGGCTGAACAAGGTGCCACTCGTGATGATTTGAGCTCACCCGTTGATCTGACCTACTCCTGCTGTCCCAAATCGGGAAGTTGCTTTCAGAAGTGACGAAAGCATGTGATCAACATGGTGGCACTATTTATGTCATGTGACCCACTAAATCTTTCCAAATCCAGTATGCCGATATGCCGACAGCAAGGTTGAATTTCAAATTGAAGTGCGTCCATTTCGCAACCGACCATTAAAGCTCTTCGCTTGCCGGGCCTGTCGAGACGGACGCAGTCACGAGATTGTAAAGTGCGATCTGGCTGGAACAAAGATGAGCAACTTCGAATTAGAGACACGATCACAACAAGGGTTATTGCTGCCATGGTCCATCTAATACGAACGTGCAGAGAGGCTTCTTTGCGGGTGCCGAACGGGTGCCGTGCACCCTTCATGCGCTGTGCTGCTCTCTTTTAGTTACGTCGCGTCATCTCATTCGCTCGGATATTTCCTCCTGTCGTCTGATGGAGCACCGCAACTGTGGAGGCAGATGCAATGCTACCACTTCCCTTTCCTTTCATCGGCAGTGGTGACCTTCGCCAAGTCGCACCCGTAGTGCCTGGAGGCGGACAAGCTGCCACGCTACATGTAGTTTACTGCTCAGACGTTCAAGCTCAAGTTCACTCTTGCTGAACTAACGTCGGAACGAGCCACTTGTATTATGTAACATTCCACCATCGAAGTTACGTGGACCGCAGCGTGACCACATGTCTGGCTTTACGGTCTTGCGCTCGATCCCTGGCAGAATTTTCTCACTCCCTTGGCCACTTTCCTTAAAATTCGGTCGCATGGATCTAACTTGCATCTATCGCCATGGGTCTCTGGAGCTCGGTCGTGACGAACATAGGTGTTCTGTGTTCCGCCATCAATGAGAACATCTTCCCTGGCCGCCCCAAGTTCACGGCTGCAGACATACCAGACATGTCTACCAAAGTCGTCCTCATCACTGGCGGTACGGCTGGTATAGGCAAGGAGACCGCCAGAGTGAGCGTCACTTCCTCACTCGCTCACGTCTGATCGCGCTCATTCGAACCAATTTTTAGGTGTTGTTGACCAAGAACGCCAAGGTGTGGATCACTGCCCGCGATCAGTCCAAGGGTGAGGCCACACTCGCCGAACTCAAGGATGCGACCGGAAAGGACGCCCACCTGCTCATCCTCGACCTTGCAAACCTGAAGAGCGTCAAGGAAGCGGCAGAGGAATTCAATTCGTGAGACGTTCTGCCCATTCAAGTGTGACCAGGCAAAGTTGACACCCACGATAGGAGGGAGACACGGCTGAATGTGCTGTTCAACAACGCGTAAGCTAGACTGGTCGCATGCAGAGAACCGCTGACGCATGCTCTGTTGGACCAGCGGTGTGATGATTCCTCCAGTGGCCTTGCTTACAGACGATGGCTATGACCTCCAATTCGGGACTAACGTCTTGGGTCATTTCTACTTTACGAAACTCTTACTCCCCACGCTACTCTCCACCGCAAGCGGATCGCCAGAAGGTACGGTAAGGATCGTGAACGTCGCGTCGAACGGTCATTGGTTTGGCAATCTCTTGTACGACACCATCCGTGACGGGCCAGCGCGCAGGAAGCGGACTCCATGGGAACTGTACGGACAGAGCAAGACGGTGGGGCGGACTTTGACGGCGTCATTTTAAGTTCCACTAATGGTGCATACTGGCAGGGTAACATCATCTTCTCTGCAGAGCTGAAACGGCGGTACGGAGACCAGGGGATTATCTCGACGTCCCTGAACCCAGGTGAATTTAGCTCGGGCGCTCAGCGCGTACAGGCCTAGAAATGATCACTTACACTTATGCGCAATACAGGAATCATTAGAACCGAACTAATGCGTCATACACCCCGTGTCGACATGTTACTGCTTGTACGCGCTGTTCCTTCATGTGTCGTAGCGCCCCCGGTGTACCAGGGCTGACGGCCCGCTTTGCAGAATTTCTTTCTCCGTGACGTATCGTACGGGGCGATCACACAGCTGTACGCTGGCACCGTTCCCGGTGGCGAGTTTCTAAACGGCAAGGTACGTGTGCGTTGACGTCCTGCCAGAGACCGATCTTGAAGGACTCTGACGCCAGTACCTGATTCCATGGGCACGAGTGGGCAAGCCGCGCGCGAACACGCAGGACCCTGAGGCCGGGCGGAAGCTGTGGGAGTACTTGGAGGAACAGGTCAAGGAACTCTAGTGCCCTGTTGTCATCAGCAGGTTTCCTCATTTCAGTCTTGCGACTAGGTGTGTGCTGTTGGTTTGGGCTCTGATACTCCATTCCGTAACTTTGCGGGAGCAACACGTATGAGACCATTTGACTATACTTTGCATATGTCGGCGTTTTTTCGCGCCTTTCGCGCCGACCTTGAGTGCTCAGGCAACAAAGTCGTTGCTCGTTCGAAATTTGGACTCGTAGCGCAGCTGATCGTCGTGAACGCGATGAACATGTCGACCGCTGTGTGAGGTAAGCCACTTTTACCAGTAGATTCAGACTCTGAAAACCCATACCTATCTCGGAAGTATGGGTTATTATTGCTGTCTATCATGACCTGATTGTCCTCGATCGGCTGGATTTGATGATGTGATTTCCAACACGCGCACCTCGCGGGAGAAGTCTGATGGGGCGATTCTGATGTACCGTTTTATAGCTTCAAGTTGGGCGCCCAAAGTGACCGTTCCGCCTTGTAGCTTGCGATGGGATTCCTCTAGGCAAGCTTCAAAGAATGGCTGGCGCGTGTCAGCCGCCTCAAATGCGTCGACGTTTTTCCCGCAGGTGGATCAGAGGAGACGAGGTGTCAAACCCTCCGACTGTCGAGTGCGGTCATGTTGGGGTAACGTCGACATACGCGGTGAGAAGACGGTGTGATAGCGCCAGGTCATTCCGTCGGATCCCTCCCTCGGAGATAGATGTGCGCTGCGAGCTTGTTGGAACAGTCATAGTGATCCGGTTGGTGGCTTGTTGGTCGTGTTCTGTATCGAGAGTTGGACGGAGGTACTTGGTTGATTTTCGCGTTCGAACGCAACTTGAGGGAAGTGTGGGCTGCCTAATTTGAATGTGTACCGAGAGATGTCCGGGTCTAGACTGGTCCAACAAAGAGGCAATGCTGAGGCAAGCATTGCCTCTTTTGGACGGCCGCAGAAGGTAGCTTGACGAACTTGCCTGTACGTTCAACTTGGGGTCGAGGACATACAGCGAACCTGAGTCAACGCCTCTGGACTGCACATCACAAACCTACGGCATCTGCACGAATGATGTCCTGACCCTCGCTATGTGAGTATGATTTGGCAGGACCAACGTTGACCAACGAACCAGCGACGCGATCGCGCTTACCTAGTGAGCACAATGACTACCACGTTACGTTGACACGCAGTCGCATGCCAATGCACACCGGTCTCTTCCCGGTGATCCGAGTCGGCAGAGTGCTATCCCCTGATGAGTTCCTTATAACTGGCCGCTTGAGCCCGAGACTGTCTCCTCACTTTGACCTTGTCACGCTATCGTATCCAACATGGGACTTTTCTGGTCTGCCATCAACGAAAGCTTTTTCCCTGGTCGTCCCAAGTTCACGGCGGCAGACGTACCAGACATGTCCGGCAAAGTCGTCCTCGTCACCGGCGGCACGGCTGGTACAGGCAAGGAGACCGCCAGAGCGAGCATCGCGTCGTCACTCGCTCCCCACGTCTAATCGCGCTCATTCGAACCAACTTTTAGGTGTTGTTGACCAAGAGCGCCAAGGTGTGGATTACTGCCCGCGATCAGTCCAAGGGTGAGGCGACTTTGGCCGAACTCAAGGATGTGACCGGAAAGGACGCCCACCTGCTCATCCTCGACCTTGCAAACCTGAAGAGCATCAAGGAAGCGGCAGAGGAATTCAATTCGTGAGACGTCCTGCCCATTCAAGTTTGACACCCGCGATAGGAGGGAAACACAACTGGACGTGCTGTTCAACAACGCGTAAGCTTCCGCTTGGGCCAGTCGATTGCTCACACGTGCTCTGTCTGTCCAGCGGTGTGATGGTTCCTCCAATGGACGCGCTCACGGACGATGGGTATGACCTCCAATTCGGAACCAACGTGCTCGGACATTTCTATTTTACGAAACTCGTTCTTCCTACTCTGATCTCCGCTGCGACATCATCACCAGAAGGCACAGCGAGAGTGGTCAACGTCGCGTCGAACGGTCACTGGTTTAGTGGCCTCTTTCACGACACTTTCAGAGACGGACCGACCCGCAGAAAGAAGAGTCCATGGGAATTGTATGGACAGAGCAAGACGGTGGGCGCACTCTGGCCGTGTTGTCCGGAATTCTACTGACAGCATCGGCAGGGCAATATCGTGTTTTCCGCGGAGCTAACGCGGCGGTACAAAGACCAGGGAATCATCTCGACGGCCCTGAACCCAGGTCAGTGTACATACATACACCGCATCTAGGTCCGAGCCGGGGCCAAGCTGCACGCTCGCTCACATGTTGTGCCCAATAGGAAGTACCAAGACCGAACTGTTGCGTCATGCGACAAGTTTCGAATCGGCATTCTTCGTACGCGTCTTTCACGCGCCGGCGCGCCCTAGCGCGTTGGATCTGACAATGCGCTCTGCAGAATTCCTTCATGCGCGACGTGTCGTACGGGGCGATTACGCAGCTGTACGCGGGTACCGTTCCAGGTGGCGAGTCTCTGAACGGCAAGGTGCGTGCGTGTTGGTGTCCTGCTAGGACCGACCGTGACAAGGCCGTGCTAGTACCTGATTCCATGGGCACGGGTTGGTACGCCACGTGCAGACACGCAGGATCCCGAGGTAGGACGGAAGCTGTGGGCGTAATTGGAGGAACAGGTCAAGAACGTCTGACATCCTGTTATTCTCGTTGGTCTCCTTGTTACATGATATCGTGACTTGGTGGGTGCGGCCCGTTGTTGGCTTGAACTCTCCCCCTGACTATGCTCCATTGTTTGCGCGAAGATACTGTGTATAGGGTTGTCTGACTGAATATACGCTAGACGAGTCGCTATCCTACGGCTTTTTTCTCGTCGACCTCGAGCGCGATGTCTGATTTCGGTGCGTAGACTCGCGGCGTTATCCGAGACAGCGAGTGCGAGCCAGAAACCTGGCGCACTCCCACGGATCACACGGGCTACGAGCCTCGTAGCTTGCACTTCTTCCGAGCTGCTCCTCATTCCTCTCCTTCCATCCATGACAGGTAAGTGTTCACGCTGGTTGTCCGATGGACTCGGATCCATTCAGCCGGTGCGACCACATGCCCGCCAGTCACTCGTTAGAAAGCGTCACGAGCACATGTTTAGGCAGGCGCGTTGAAGCGTTCCGCAACGCGCTTACATGATGTGGGCGAGGTGAGCGGCGCATACGAGCCACGCCCCGTGCCCGGGAGGCGGCCTTCAGTTTGAAAGTTGGATGGCCTCCCCACGACGACAGGTCGAACACGGACGGATCTCGCTTGAGTGCTGAAGTCGTGACGACTCGGACGGCCTCCTAGTTTCGCGTCGGTGTGTATGACGGTACCTGTACTGAAGGCATCTAGGTTTTCTCTGCCTGATTCAATTTGGTTCGGTGATCGCGTTTACATTGGCTCCAAGGTACCTGGCATGAATAGGGTTGCAATACATACCTTCCCTGTACAGCGATCACGAAGGACTGCAAAGCGTCAAATCTGAATTTCTATAAGGGGGACGCTGACATTGCAAAGGCCACGGCGTTATCGCCCACGACGAGTGCCATGCTCCGCAAGGTGAACGCAAAACCAGAAAACAGTACCTCGTCCAGCATATACGAATCAAAGAACCCTAATTCATGGCATTATCATGCTATCATGGAGCATACTAATAATCAGACATAAGACATAACAAA
>JBBPLV010001338.1:0-10201 GCA_038089975.1 Boletellus ananiceps | reverse complement strand
GCATCGTACCTGCATGAAAAGGAAGGCAACGTCGACTGTTTTTATCAAATGCCCCTCAAGATGTGGTCTAAATTTCGTTTGCAGTTGCTCTCTATTCACAATGGAACGACAGTGTTACCCAGCCATGCCGTCCAAGCGTATCCTCCATCTAGTACCTTTCCCTTTGGAAACTGCGACACTGTACTTCTGAACACAGTCAGATCGCCTCTTGAACATGGTGGTGAGCGTTCTGACCATGGAGAATTTCAGCATGCTCACAGGTGATGATCCTTTAGCACTCTCTGTGGTTCAAGTTCGAGCAATATTTCAACCGAAGGCTCACTCTCGCATCACCCTACCCTCGTCGCTTTCAACCCCCCTTCTCTACGTTCAATTCTTCCGACTCATCCACTATGACACCGATGTAGGAATGTGGATTATCGAATGGCAGTTCCTACCTCCATCGGACCATCAGCTTACGACCAGGATGAGTGCGCTAATCCCGTTGACAGACGTCTCACACGCTGTAGAGATCATTCCAGTATATGGGGCGAGCTTGAATCGTACCGTGACTGCTGCAACGTCTATTGAGATTTACGACTGCTTCTACTTAAACAACTTTGCCAACAAGGAAACCTACCAATTCCTGTACAATCAAGCATCTCTGTCGTAGTAGCTTGCTTTACCTACATAAATGGTATATACTACACAATACCAATGGCCAATACGCGATCTACCTCTATTGCCGTGATCTCTCCTGATAAGACGGTGTTTGGTGTTTTTTCATAACGGTGCGGTGAAGTTCAACATCTTACGAAACACCACTGTCACCCTGACTGATCTCCACCAATCGGATTCCGTCGTTACGGTGGTCGTAATCCCTGATTTTAGGCGAGGTTTTGGATGTTTCGCAGATGTGGCACCAATCCCATGCGACAAATACTCTTCGGCAGCGAGGATGCGTCCTCTGGATGCGTTGGAGACCACATCAAGGCCGGATGTCCAAGAGACACCAGGCCGACCTCCTGTTCGAATTTTGGTTCATATCTGCGACGCTGCCACACCCGACAGCTTGCCAGCTCCTGATGGATTTTGCACGGCAGCACGGGTACGGCATCCGAGTATCAAGGTATACATTTCGAACCTTGTCAGTATTTTCGTCCCCGATTTCGCCACCGGGAAGGGCAAGTTCCACAAAAGACATCAAAGTTGGCCGGTGGATGACAACTCCCGCTGGCACCCCCTCCTCACGGCGACGTTCCAATCATTTGATGCGGTAATGTCGGCACTCTGTGCTTCCCTTGCACCTACCCACTACCTGGATGCCGGTGCTGCACGGGGCCCGAAGAAGGACACAGCACCGTCGGTTTAAGATGAACTCGTGCAAGGTATGTATTGTGCAGAGCTTCTTGGTGCGTTCTGGCTTGTCAATGGGCCTTTCGAGGTTGATCCATGGGGTGATCGGGTGATTACCACTCAGTGGAGTCCCGGACACTGATTATCCGGATTCGAGTAAGCCGGCGAACTACTGTACCATGTCCGAGTCTGTGATCCGTGCGTTGGGGATGGATAATGTGATGAATTTGACGAATGCAAGCATCCACGCCGACGAGGGTGCGACTGCCGATCGAATTTGCTATCGAAAGGAGGGACGGGTTCTAGAATTGGATCACGTGCCTTGCGAGTAGACAGGCGGGGTGGCAGCTGAAACTGCATATCCAATCTCTCGAGCGCAGTGGGTGCCGACAACGCCAGTCGAGTTCTTCTCACCGTCCGCGACGACGACCAAGCATGGACTACGGTCGCCCACTGACGCAGTCAGCTCGCACATTGTCCGCCTCCTCCCTACGTGAAAAGTTGTCCAAGTTGACGCCTTCGCCATTGCGCCCCGTCGCCGCTCTACATGCATCGATCGAGTTCAGTGATCTCCCTGGCGTCTTTTTGTTGCACGCCGCCATTACGCGTCATCTCAGTGCTAACACACCTCTATTAGTTTTGCACCTACAAAGATACCTCGAAGACGTAGATTGCAAACGATGGCAGTTGCCACATGGTCCACCCTGCTTGTCAACTCTGTCTTCGTCTTTCTGATGTTGTGGTGCGTGGATGCTCTCTTGTATCGGTCGCCAACTTACCATGTATGCTCTCACCAAGTTCAATTCCCGCCCTCTGGCCGTTCCTTGCTATTTATGTCGCGTGGATAAACTGGATAGATAAGAGTCCCGAACATGGCACGAGGCTGAGCCCGTGGTTTCGCTCCTTGAAGATATGGAAGTACTTCGCCGAGTATTACCCCGCTTCGTGCGTTCCCAACAATACGTCAGACTTTACAGTTCCTGATCGGCATACGGAACATGCCTAGATTAATGAAAGTGAGTTGACTGGTTCTCTGCCTGTCTCTCGTTCTGGCCTGACGGCTTGTAACAAGGAGTGCGATCTACCAGCAGACCGCCCATATGTATTTGGCTATCACCCGCACGGTTCGTCTTAGGCTGTGGTGATCTCGCCGACTCTCGTCTTACCCATTTGACTCTAGGTATCATCGGAATGTAAGGGACTAATTCTCGTCAACAGACCCGTCTTTGAACGCGCTCTCACAGGGGTGCATTGGCCACGTTTGCGACAGAAGGTCGTTCTGCTATCCCCTTGTCATAAAGCCGCGTACTGAAAATCGAGGATTCAGCCACTGGATTTTCGCTTGCATTTCCAGGGATCCAGCCCCATCTTCTTACGCTCACAAACAACTTTAACGTCCCTTTTTATCGCGAGATCATCATGGCACTTGGGATCAGCAGCGTTTCCAAGCAATCCTGCTCGAACATTTTGAAACGGGGTGCGGGGCAGGCCATTGCCATCGTGGTCGGCGGTGCTGCAGAAAGCTTGAGTGCTCGTCCCGGAACAGCTGACCTAACATTGAGAAGGAGGTGAGTCATGCTGGCCATGGTTCACGTCAACATTCGTACATCAACAAACTCGTAGACTGGGATTCATCAAAGTTGCGATTCAGCATGGGTGTGTCCCTGTTTACTTCCGAAAGTCCACTGCCCCTCATCTGCACCCGTGCTGTCAGGGCTGACCTGGTACCAGTGTTTTCCTTTGGTGAAAACGATGTATTGGCCCCGCGTTTGATCTGTGGCTCCTCGACTTGACCCTGTTATTCCTCTAGATATACGAGCAAATGCCGAATGAAAAGGGTACTACTGTTTATGTATTGCAAAAGAAGTTTCAAAGCATGTTCGGCTTCACTCTGCCTCTGTTCCACGGACGTGGATTACTCAATTGTACGTCTTATGACACCTGATTCTAGTTCCGTGTAGGTGGACGAACTGATTCCGTGTCTCCTATCCACAGATAACCTGGGACTAATGCCCTATCGCCGAAGAATCGTATCAGTTAGTGAGTTGATCTGCAACCTCTAAATATCGCACTTGTAAAGATCGTCATCGACAGTTGGCCGGCCAATACACATCCGACAATGGGATAGGCCATCGATTGAGGAAGTGACCCGGGTACAAACCCTCTATATTGAGGAGCTGACCCGGTTCGTCCGGTTCTTTCGATGACTTCAGCCTATCTCTGACGCCAGTTCTACACAGCATTTGGAACACATACAAGGACGAATTCGCAAAGACACGAACGAGAGAACTAAGCATAATCGACTAGAGAACCTTTTATTCTCTTATTTATGTAGCGTTCACCTTTGGCATCTTCTTTTCCTTTCTTCCAGCATGTAATATTGGTAGCACGTAGAGATCGATGTGGGCTGTCTGCGCGTTCTGAGAATTGGGTTGAATTCGATGGTCCTGCCATGGAGTTGGGTCCGCCTTGGCACAATGCATACTAGTAGTAGTCTGGTGCGGTACACCGACACTGGACTACCAAAAGGCACTGTCCGCGGCTCCTTGGACCAAGTGGGACCTCGACTGACCGCTGCAGTGGACTCGTAGGTGTCAAGTCCATCCGAAAAGGGTCCACCAAACCATGTCCAGCATCGTCAATGTTATCGTAGTCTCTCCAGACACGCGATCCGAGCGACGGTTCGACCTCCACATCACCGTCGAGCAGCTCAAGGTTTTGCATCTCCTCCAAACCGTGCCAACATTTAAACCTCTTCCACACAGGCAAAACTCGAGCTCATCACTGGGGTCCCCGTCCCGAATCAACGCATCTCTCTACAAAATGACGAGGGCGAGACGATCGTCCAGCTTTCAGATGACACAAAACCGTTGGGGTTCTATGGACTGGCGACCTCACAGACATTGCAGGTACGAGCACAGTTTGGAGTCTCCGTGAGCGCGATCGACGACGCGTCACACGTGTGCAGGTGGCCGACACGAACCCGGCGACCTCGTTCACCGGGCAGCTCTCCGACGTGTCGCAGGTGGAAAAGTTTGAGCTGAGCGACGACGCGTACGCAAAGCGAACAGGTTGGTGACGATCTTTCCAGGATCGCTGCTGTTGCGGAGGTGGTGTGTTTCGCTCGACGGTATTGATTTCGATTTCTTCTTTCTCTCCTTCTAGATTCTGTGCTCGCGTACAAGAAACGAAACCATGTGGGCCGGTTTGCGCCTCAGTCGGAGGCGCTCACACCTCCATCGCCTGCCGCCGCCACTGTGGATGCGGATATTCCGATCGGTGCGCGATGCGAGGTCGAGTCGACCGAGGAGGGTCTGCATAAACGCGGCACGGTACGTTTTGTGGGCCAGACCGGCTTCGCGAAGACGGGCGTTTGGGTCGGGATCGAATATGACGAGCCGATCGGGCGAAACGATGGATCGTGCGTCTCTCTCCCTCTCCCATCCTCGTCCCCTCTTTTTTCACTCGTCCTTTGTGTGGCCTCGGACTGTCATGGTGAACACGATCTTGAATAGGATTCAAGGAGAGCGGTATTTTACGTGTCGTCCCAGTCACGGGGTTTTTGTGCGACCGGACAAGGTAAAAGTTGGAGACTTTCCGGTGGAAGAGGTCAACTTCGACGATGAAGAGATATAAGGAGCAGGAAGGAAAAAAAAAGATTCGTTGTACGCAGCACCACGCTCGTTTTGTCGCGCGAGAATCGTGTGGCTGATGTAGCATGTTTTCAGGTCGATTGCGTTCAGACTTTATTGTAAGCAGATAGTCATGATGTTGGCAAGCCGACTCTTTGGTGGGACAAGCTAGGGTTTCGGACTGCTAGCGATCAGTCCGGCGATTTTCTGCTGTGCGGTCAAAGCTTTATACTGTCGCAAGTCCGACGATGTGTTCCTATGTCTCTGTAGTCGAATTGGTGCGCAACTCGATGGATACATCCGTGATCTGGCACAGCGGCCCGTTCAACTAATCACGCGGTGCTACATGTGTCACTCATGCACTCAGCATTTCACTGTATCGCTTTTACATCACTGGCTAGAAAATCCTCTTATGACCACCGCACGCCGCTGATCAGCCATCTGGCTCTCGATCATGGATGCTACGGCCACTGGGTCGAGAGTCGGACTCGCAGAGCCATGCGAGGAAATCGTCGCCGTCGTCGTCGTCGGCTGCATTGTCATGGTGGCGGACATCGACGAGGAGCTCGTGGTGGTCGACGGCGTCACTCCAACGACTTCGATCTCGAGAGACTCGTTCGCGGCCGCAGGTGTCGTTGACGCGGTGCTCGACTGGTTCGAAGCCGATCGCGCTGTTGTCGGGGTCGCCGTTGCTGTTGCGCTCGGGGTCGTAGCGGATGACGCTGGCACGGTCGTCGATGCGGAAGGTGCAGAAGGTGCCGGCACCGACGCGGCATCCTTGGCGGGCGTGACAGTCCGAGAGGTCGTCCTTGAGGTCGTCACGGTGGCCACGACCGTCGTCGTGATGGTCGTCGTGAAGACGACTGCCTGGCCGCTCGCACCGCCACCGCCGCCAGTGGTAGTGCTGATGCCCGTGCTGGCGCTGCTGGCGGGCGGGCTCGGAGACGCCGCCAACTCGGGCGCGCCCGCGACGTACACGAGCGTGACGTTCCGAGCCTGCTGCTGCGAAGGGCTGGCGGTGGGCGTGGCCGACGGTCCCGTAGCGCTGCGCCCCGTTGTGGTCGTGGCATTGCCGGCGTCACCTCTGCGGACATTTGCGGCCGCACACGGTGCCAGAGCTGCATCGTCAGTGCTGTTGCGGTCGACGCCGGGAGGGGCGCTCTCGGCAGCCGAGATCGGCTCAATCTTTCCGCTAAAAGGGTCGTAAGAGAATATCTGGCTCTGGTGCGGGTTTGACGAGGCGGCGTCGGCGCAGGGACCGGCCACATCGTCGTCTGCTGAAGAGTCGGACTGCGCCGTGCTGGCGCAAGGCGTCATGACCAGCGCGGACGGCGTCCCGGGATCTGGATTGTAGGTGGCGCAGTACATGACCATTTCGGTTCTGCCTGCGTCAAAGACGCCTGTCGCGAGGGCAACGTGCCTGTTCAAAGTCCCTGTGTAAGAATTATCCATGGGCATCATGATGAATTGAGTCTGGTTGGTCATCGACGCATTCAACGGGAACGCTTTAACAGAACTTTGATCTGAACTCGACGTCCAGTCAATTGGAGACGCATCCACCGTGAGTGATGCAAGACGCTGTATATCACCAGCCGATTGGGTGGCAACCTGGGGGAAACGTGGATGAACACACACGAAAGTAGGATTGAACGAAGACGAGGACTTGCCATGATGTCAACCCTCCCCATAGCTAGATCGCTTTCGTCGACCTGGCGTGCGCTGTGTGTATGGGAGGGTCGCTCGTCCGAGCCTGTGCCCGCGTGCTTGTGTCCATATCGACGCGACGTTCGAGAGACTAGGTACGTGTCCCCGTGCTCTCCAGAGACGTATACCGAGGAGCGACGATCGAGGGGACCGCGCTCTCGACGATAGCGGCTTCGCGCGAAAGCAGACCGAGGGGTCTTTTCATGGGCACGATCGTGAGGATCCTGGTCATCGTGGTGGACGTTGGTGTGATCGTGAGCACGGAAGCGTCGCAAGAGGGGCGGATCCCGGTGGGCCGGCTTCTGTACAAGAGGACGTCAACGGGTGGGGAAGCACGAGTACACGAGGATTACTTACCCGATGGGCATTATTTTCGCCCTTGTGCTCGTGAGCTGTAGCTGAGCCGCCGAGGAAAGAGTTGTGCGTCTGTGGTGAAGAGTGCGCGGGAGAGTGCGTCCCCACCGAGCGGCCACCAGGGAGGCGTGCAGCCTCTGAAGGGGGAAAGAGCGGAAGGGCTGCACAAATACATGCAAGGATGGCAAAGGGTACAGAGAAAACACCCATGACGGATAAGAGTCACGTTGGTGAATGAAACAAGGGCCAAAAAGACGGGGAAATGGGCGATAAAGGAGTGTGCGCGCAGCGCAAATGATTCGAGGCGATGGGGAGGATGGATTCAAGAGTAGCGCTGCCAGACACCGCTAGGATCACCTGGATCCTGGAAATAGAGGGGAACTGGAATGAGAGAAAGGCGTCCACAGAGATCGCTCTTATACCTTTCGTGCAATGTGTCTTGGTCCGGTCAGCCAAGGATTCGGACGATGTTGAATCAGTCCGGCAGTCTGCAATGAAATCCCATGTCCCGAGGACTGGGCCATACATACTACGACTGAAGTCCGCTTAGCCAGTGTCTGAGAGCCAGATGATGGAAATGTGATAGACGCACTCATGGTGTTGGCTAGCTCAGACTGCATGCGACAAATTGACATGATAGATCTTCGTCACCGCAAGACTATTGCAGGCAAGTAAGAGCACTGGAAAAGGTTGTTAGTGCTAGTGATCCGCAAACACCTTGCTATTTTGGAAGCTTCACACCTCCCTCAGTCGCGCGACATATGACAGAACCGAAACGGACCACTCGAAGAGCGGAGAGGGACCTCAAGAAGGCCCGTATCGAAAAGCCGGTCGTGGCAAAGAGAGGCATTCCGTCAGATCAGCGCCAGCTCGCAGATACCGAGCCGTTCTCTCCAAGAGACAAGGGAAAACGGAAGGCGACAGCAAAGCCGTCGTCCGACGCGCCCGCGTTACCTGCTTCCTTCGTCGTCGTCGCGGGTTCCTACGAAAAGCTACTCTACGGACTCGATGGGACGGTCACGTCGTCTGAATCTGGCTATGAATTTCACTTGAAGCCCGTCTTCATCTTTCCGGCTCACGTATCGTCCATCAAGGCCGTGGCTGCATCGCCCAACGGAGGCAAATGGTTGGCTACGGGGAGCTCAGACGAAATCATCAAAGTATGGGACTTGACGAGGCGGAAGGAGATCGGTGGTCTGATGCAGCACCAAGGTGCGTGCTCGTTTGGGCGCCGGAGAGAGCCAATCGACGAACCTAACTCTCAGGATCTATCACGTCTCTCCACTTTCCGTCGCGCTCTCATTTGCTCTCTGCGTCCGAGGACGGCACGCTGTGCCTTTTCCATGCGCGGGACTGGACTGTCCTGCGCTCGTTCAAAGGCCACAAGGGCCGCGTCAATTCTGTCGCCATTCATCCGTCAGGAAAGGTTGCGCTGAGTGTCGGGAAGGACAAGACGCTGCGCATGTGGGATCTAATGCGTGGCAAGGGGTCGGCCAGCACGAAGCTAGGAAAAGGTGCGCTCGTCGATGTCGGTGGCAAAACGGTACTCAATGCCGCCCAGAGGGTGAAGTTGTAAGATGGTCGTTGTCGGGATCAATGTTCATCGTTCAGTCGTTGTCTATGCTTGATGTATTCTCTACGGTGCGTCGTCGTCCCCATCCGTGACCACGTCTCATTACCGAGAAGGATATGGCGTTGCGACACACCATCACGCACCCATCGAGAATACACAGTCTGCACTTTTGTAAACGTGTGAACGGTGAAGGAGAACTCTTGTTGGTTGCGGCGGAAGACAAAAAAGTATCGGTATACCAAGTATCTGAGGATCCACAATCCTCGCCTACGATAATTGCCGAGTTGGTTGGTCATTCGAACAGGTTTGCCCATATTTCGCACATGGATTGAGTGACCGATCCTTCTCCAGGGTAAAGGCTGTGGAGACGCTTCCGATCGCACTCCCCACAACCACATCAAAAGCCGAGGGTGCACGAAAAACGACAACGATCGTTTGTACTATTTCATCTGATGGCAAGATATTCGTGTACAACTTGGCGGCATTGCCTGTTGAGGTGGAGGAAAGCCTGCAACTGCATCCGGTGGCAGAGTATGACACCAAGGGCACTCGCCTGACGTGTTTGACTGTCGCTGAGGGTCGGTCAGCTGGAGGGTCGGCAATCGTGAATGGGAAGCGGAAAGAGAGAGAAAGTGACACGGGCGATGAGGAATGGGTGCCCCAGGCTCAGGCAGTAGTCTCGACTTCATAGATCTCTTTTGGGAACCCGCAACCAAGGTTAGGGTTACGCCGTGTGTCCTCTGCCCAAGTGCGTTGGCGTGAGCCGTCATGAACGCCGCAAAGCTCAAGCGGAAACTCGGGGATCTAGGTGTCGATGCGTCGAGCAGAAAGGCAAACGAAAACTTCTGCTTGGTAATTTGCCTCTCTTCTTCCTCCTCGTACCGCTCACAGTCTCCAAAAGGTTGGCACACCCCTGCCGCCCCTGGAAAAGTCCAAAGACACGGGTGAATTCGTACCACTTTGGAAGCAAGACGTCAGTTGCCGCTCCTCAGTGGGCTATTTTTCTGATGTCTCGGTGTCTAGGTAAGAGATGAAAAGGGTCGGAGAAGATTACACGGCGCTTTCACCGGGGGGTTCTCTGCCGGCTACTTTAACACGGTCGGGTCAAAGGAAGGTGGGTCTGGTCGTATGTGCTACCCCGTCACAGACGTACAACGGTTTCTTCCAGGATGGACCCCGTCGACGTTTGTCTCCTCGCGATCGGATCGTGCCAAAGCTCGGAGTGTGAGACCGGAGGACTTTATGGACGAGGAAGATCTCGCCGAGATTCGTGCGGACAAGAAACTCGTGAGCGAGCACGAGGAGATGGACATTCTTGGTGGCACCCAGGCCGAGAGGGCCCGGAGGGCTGGCGTAGACGACGGTCAGAAAGAGTATGTCGGTGTTTTGCAAACTGGCTCGGCATGCGTTTCTCCCTGACTCACGTCGTTCCCAGTCAGATGACGCTCGCCCTCGAACAGGCCATGTCGCCTGCGCCAAAGGATTCGGTGGGCGGACGTATCCTCAAGAAAATGGGTTGGAGGCTCGGTCAGGGTATAGGGCCGAGAGTGACATGGCGGCAACGCGAGATTCAACATGGACGGGATCCGGATAGAACTGGACC
>JBBPLV010001337.1:0-10204 GCA_038089975.1 Boletellus ananiceps | reverse complement strand
ATCATCTCCTTATTGATGCTGCATTTCCCCCACTTCCACACTAGGTATCTCTTCATTGCCATACCTGGAGTTACTACTATTAGTGAGGTACAGCTCTGTCTAGGTATTTAAACTGTGCCCTGTACTATAGACAATCCCTAGCTAGTTCTGCACAATTCTACATGCAGTTGCTGGCCTCCATGAGTCCTCCTAGGATAGTGAGTATTTGGAACCCTATTAGTCTTCGTCCTACTATTGACTGGACACTGTCCAAGTGTTGCCTTCCAGAACATAGGACCAGAAATCCTTATCTTAGATGATTGCATGCAGTCCACATAATAAAAGAACTAGCTGACCTCTCTGCCCCTGCTACTTAGCAGAAGGGCGAGACCCCAAAAACCATGTCATACCACACTCCCAACAAATGGGAATCTTCCCCAGAATACGAGGAAGGAACAGAACATGAGGAAGTGTTCTTTGAAGACAAGCCAACCCCTAGTGTCATCCTGATCGAATCTAGACCATTCGAGAACCCCTATCAAACTAGCTTCCCAGTTCCTTCTCGTCGGATTGCCAACCCTTCTGGAGTACCAAGGCTTCCCCCTCCCAGCTTGTTATTCTGTGAATGATGAAGAAGGCAATTGGTAACTCTGGAAACTGTCCTAGAACATGCCACTCTTGCCCCAGCCCCCCCTACTGCTCCTGCTCTCTTCCCAGTAGTACTCATCACCAACATGGACGACCAAGAAGACACTCCTATAACATCCAGCACACCACAACAATAAAGGAGAACTCCAAGCAGCACTGCCCAGAGACTTTGATGGAAATGCTGCTGACATGACCAGATGGATGCTGGCGATGACTGCATTCTTCACCATTAACCAGGATATCTACAATAACGACTCACTCCTAATCCTGACCTGTCTCAACAAAATGAACAAAGGATGCACAGTGGCTTTTGCCGAAACCTGGTACCCAAAGGTTGCAAACAGTACCTTCAATCAGTTCTGAGAAGCATTTCAGGACTCATTTGTTCCAACAGGACAACAAGAAAGATCTCAGAATGAGCTGTATGAACTAAAGCAAAGCAATTTCAAGGATGGAAGTGAGAGGGCCTTATCCAGAAGGTTACAGAGGGGAAACTTTGATATGTACATCACTACTTTTGAGCTGAAGATAATGAGAAGTCAATTGGAGACAGGACATGATGAAATCCTGATCGACATATTATGATAGGAAGTTGATGAAAGGTTGGCCAGCATGATGGCCACATTAAACCCCCAACCAACAAAGTGGAGGGACTGGATAAAGAAAGTTCATGTATTCAACAAAAACATACGCCATCTACAAAAGATCAGGGAACGAAGGAATTACCTACCACTTCCTTCCTCCAGGAGTTCTCACAATCATAGGGACCCCAATGCTATGGACATCGACGCCATATGTCTAACGCCTGTAGAACAAGCCAAGCATATGAAGAACAACAGATGCTTCATCTGCCATCAAGTAGGTTGTCAAATGACCAATCATCCCAAGGGGGAACCTCATCAATTCCCTGCTAAAACTCATAATGTAAAGACATTGGAAACTAAGGAAGATGCCCTCAGGGAGTTCATACAAAACTTGGACCTCCCTAGAAATGAACTCCTCCGAATCCTTCAAACTTGTACTGAAGACCAAGATGTACAAAAGCTTGATATGTCCTAGGATTTTTGACTGGGAGGAAAGTGACAACGTCTTTACCTCTCCTTTTCATTGCACCTGTATTTGTATTAGGCCCCCACTCTAGAGCAATCAAACTCCCCATTCACCTGTACAAATCAGATGTGACTCAAAGCATTGAAATCTCTGAACTTGTCAACAGTGGTGAACAGGATGCTTCATCAATAAGTACTTGGTCTGTCTGAATGGATGGAAACCTCACAGACTTCCCCAATCCATCCAAGCCAATAATGTGGACGGCTCTGAAAACAAGAACAGCATCATCAGAAGCTATGTAACCTTGTCAATTGCCCTTAGACCATGAACTGAGCAACGAAAATTTCTAATCATTGATTGTGGAGCTGAAAAAGTCATATTTGGCATCACATGGTTATGGGATGTCAACCTTGTTATTGATTGGGCGACTGGACAGATCAACATACTGGATTCCCCAGTATACCCACCACAACCCGATCCAGTAGAACAGCGATATCTCCTTTACTACCTAGGACTTTCTCTGAAATTGGAATCACTCACATGGGTCACCATATCCACTGAACTAGCCCAGCAAACAGCAAGGACAGAAATGACCCTTCCCTCAGAATACACCACATTCAAGAGTATCTTTGAGGAGTCAAGAATGCCTATCCTCTTCCTCTCATCTCCGATCTCATTGACCAACTTAAGGACTTGTCCTTGTTCACCAAAATGGATATTCGGTGGGGATATAACACATGGAATTGGTCCTCAGACTGTGAGACTGCCTTCCAGACACTTCAAAAAGCCTTCCTCTCCCATTCGATTCTCTGCCTCCCCCATATGGAATCCCTCTTTTGGGTCATGACCGATGCATCCCTAGTGGCTTCTGGCGCAGTCCTCATGCAAAAAAGACATGAATGGCAAGCTCCATCCCTGTGCTTATCTGTTCCAAACCTTCTCTCCTGAGGAGCAGAACTATGATATCTACAACCAGGAGTTACTAGCTGTTATCCGGGCGCTCGAGGAATGGAAGCAGTATCTGACTGGGACCACTCATCCCATTACCATCCTTACTGACCACAAAAACCTGGCCTACTTCAAGCAACCCCACAAGCTGTCCTGCTGCCAGGCCCGGTGGATGTTGTTCCTGCAGGATTTTGACCTTTGGTTTCACCATGTACCGGGATCCCATATGGGCCCTGCTGATGTGCTCTCCCACCTCCCAGATGTCTCTACTACTGATGACAACCAAGACATCACCATGCTACCCTCCGAGCATTTCATCTGCCTTCTGGACACCACCCTTGCTGCTAAAATTGTGCATTCCACAATGTCCAACCCTTTTGTCTCTGATGCCCTTAATGCCTTGCAGGCTAGCACATCCCTCCTACCCCATGCCCATCGCTCCAACTGGCACTTTGACGATGGATGCCTCTATTTCAAAGGTCATTTGTATATCCCAGAGGCTGCCCACCATGACCTGGTTCACTGTACATGTTGCTCCTGCTTCTGGCCACCCTGGGTTTTTCTGCATGTTACACCTGTTACAGCGTGATTACTGGTGGCCAGGGCTCTCCGTGTTTGTGTGAAAATATCTCCTTGGTTGTGCCACCTGTCAAGCCAATAAGGTTGTCACACACCCTACTGTGCTGCCAGCTTGGCCCCTTCCAAGCATTGCCACACGCCCTTTTCAGTCCATTTCCATGGACCTCATCACTGATTTGTCCCTATCCTAGGGATTTGATTCTGTTCTGGTTGTGGTCAACCATGGCCTTACAAAGGGGGTAATTTTCTCCCCCTGTTCAAAGACTATCAATGCAAAAGGGATTGCCAACCTCTTTTTCCACCATGTTTTTCCTCGATTTGGCCTACATGAACGATGCATATTGGATTGAGGCCCCCAATTTGCCTCTACATTTGCAAGAGAACTGTCCTGCCTGTTGGAATATGATCTCGCCCTCTCCACAGCCTATCATCCTCAGACTGATGGTGAAACGGAGCGAGTCAACCAGGAACTAGAAATGTATCTTCGTATCTTCTGTCAAGGAAATGTATTTGCATGGGCTGACCTCCTTCCCATGGCAGAATTCACTCACAATTCTGCAGTACACTTGGTGATCAAGCAATTCCCCTTCTCCCTCATGATGGGCTACAAACCCCAATCATACCCTGCCATCAGAAAGACTTTCATCCCGGCTCTCAAACAGAGGTTAACCCTTTTGTCTAAAGCCCAAGAGGAAGTGCAGCAGGCCCATCAAGTGGTGCAACAAATGATGAGGGAATGCATTTGCACATCATACAAACTGTGGAAAGTGGGAGATTGAGTGTGGTTGGACAACAAAAACCTCAAGCTCCATTACTCTTCTTGAAAGCTTGCCCCTCAATGAGAAGGCCTCTTTGAAATTGAAAAGGTCATTTCCCCAGTCACCTATCACCTCATACTTCTGCCTACTTGGCAGATACACCTGGTATTTCATGCTTCTCTCCCAACCCCTTATCGTGAAACAGTAGAACATGGCCCTAACTTCATTAATCCACTCCTGGATCAAATCAATGGAGAAGAACAATATGAGGTAGCGCAGATCTTAAGCCACAGGGGCTCCACAGCCTGAAGGCAGTACTTGGTCTCCTGGAAAGGATACTCCACAGTAGAGAACACTTGGAAACCAGAAAGGAATCTAGGAAACTCCCACAAACTACTAAAGGAATATAAGGCCTCCCGACCAAATGACTTCCTCCCAACTGGATGAAGAAGAAGGAGATTGTAGCACCTCTCTCCCTCATTAAATAGCCCTATGACATGTCTTCTCTCTCAACCTCTACCCTGAACCTTCTTGCCCTTTACTTTTCCTTCATCTTTCTTCCTTTTGTTTTAATTCTTCTATGTCTTTGGGACACCCATCGATGCCTTTTAAACCAACAGGTAGACATTCAGTACACTTGAGCCCCCCTCCCCACTTGCCACCATCATCCTACTCTCCCCATTGTATGGGTAGATGAACCCACCCAGGACCACCAGCCACCAGCATGACCAGAACCAGGTTGGTCTCTGCATTTTGCAGTGACATTCCCTGAGCCCAACAATGGAGCTGGACAGTGGGGAGGAAATACTTTGGGCTGGTAGACAACTGTCATGCTACTTTTTAAAAGAATTTCTTCCTTTCTTGCAGAAATCTATGCCTGCAGACTTTTTCGAGTCCTGCAGAAACTCTGTATGGTGGCTCTCTCTCGTCCCCTGTCCATTATCAACAACCCTCCACTTTGACTTGACTGACTCTTGGACTTCCATCAGTCCACTTTCGTGTTCAACTTGCTGGATAACCCAGGCATAGTCCTTGCCCTCGAACATCTCCCATTGTTTTGCCTTTGTCTCTACCTACCTCTTATTATTCGATTTTATTCTTTCTTTGTACAAACCCACTGCCAAACCATTGATAGTATTGCACTCTTCTGCACTGCTATGGAGCTGGGAATTCCCCATCAGTTCAATACCATAGTAGCCCTCACCAACCTTGGACATGCCCATCAGACAATATTCAAGTTACTAACGGAGGCCGGATTGATCGAGTTGATCCAGCTACTCCCCCATAACGTTTACCTTCCTCTCCTACAGCAGCAGCTACTCTCTCTCACAGATGATGAGTGGACACATTACATGGCTACTATCCCTGTCACCCTGAACTGAGATTTGCTGGATGAACATGATTACCCCAGAGACCACATGACAGGAACCTCGATACAATGTCCTGTTATCCCAGCCATTAACTTTGCAACCATCCGACCTCCCACTCCAATCCCCCCTTTCATTCCCTCTGAGTCTCCCACCACTCTGCCTTGCTCCACTTCCTTGCCTGCCATTCCTGTTCCTCCCCCTGCCCCCTGCCAATGACAACTGGGTCAGCAAATTTGCTCTGTGGCTCGACTGGGAGGACACGATATCATAGATAAAGGATTATGATTTCCTGGCTCCATCTCTTCCACTCCTGGAGGATCAGATTGATTGGCAAGTTGCCATCAATGCGGATCGCATGCTCATTACCAAACAGCATGCCCTCACTACTTGTGCCCTTACTGCTTCCTCCCCACACCTGGTCACCCCCAATATGCTTGTCCTGAGTGGGAGTGCCGACATTGTGGACTTCGAGGCCATGGTGTGCCAAATTGCCCATGGGCCATGGATGGGGATGAATCTGGCGACCTCTCTGAGGCAGATACTATCAGAGTCGAGCAACTTGGTTGAGTCTGAGTTGCTGTCTCAGATGTACAACGGAGGTATTGTTACAACTCCATCAGAAGGCTATGGTTTGCAGTATCACTCCTCCCTCTTTAGCACTACTACCTTTCCTTCCTACCTAGATGATGCTACCAATCTGGTATTCCATATGTATCCGTTACTGAATAGAAACTCTTAAGTTTCTACATTTGGTATGCCCTATTTACTACTTTTGGACACATTGCCCTCTCACAGCATCATCTCCTTATTGATGCTGCATTTCCCCCACTTCCACACTAGGTATCTCTTCATTACCATACCTGGAGTTACTACTATTAGCAAGGTACAGCTCTGTCTAGGTATTTAAACTGTGCCCTGTACTATAGACAATCCCTAGCTAGTTCTGCACAATTCTACATGCAGTTGCTGGCCTCCATGAGTCCTCCTAGGATAGTGAGTATTTGGAACCCTATTAGTCTTCGTCCTACTATTGACTGGACGCTGTCCAAGTGTGGCCTTCTGGAACATAGGACCAGAAATCCCTATCTTAGACGATTGCATGCAGTCTGCATAACAGAACCCCAAGGAGCAGCTTCATCCTCTCCTTGCACAGATACCACTGAACCACCAAGCCCCTGAAGGGCCACTTGAGTCTACACTTGTTGCTACCCACGCCAAGCATAACAAAAGACTAGCTTTACTCTAGGCCTACTATCCAGTACACACCTCCCCCCACTGAATTGCTCTTGCTGGCAAAACCCTGAACCATGACCAACCCTGCCCCCACTGACTTCTGGGCTGCAGAAGCAACCTGGAAAACCATCCCCACACCCACCACCCTTACTGCATGCAAAGACTGTGGTGATGAACTCTACTCTTTCAAGGCCTGCACCACCGGGTTATGTGGCCCATGCCATGACATCTGTGAAACCTGCTGCAACCAAGCCAACATGGCCAAACAGGTTGCTGCTGACCATGCCTTGGGTGCACTCCCCCCTGTCATCACACCCTCCTGACCCTGTCACTGCTGGTGCCCAGGCCAGTACTGTGCCAAACATGGATGCACTTCCCTGGTCACCAAGACCATCACAGTCCCTGCTGTCCACAATGTCACTATTGTCAGACCCTGCACCAACACTGCCCCCACTCCCATAACCACTACCACCACCTCCTGACTCAGTCCCACTTACCAACCAGTACTCCACAGAACCACATCCCCCACCCCACTCTCCACCGCCACCCTGGTCTCTACCAAGAGTGAGAAAGCTCACAGGATTGGCAAAACAGTCAATTGCCTTGCCCCCACCACCACTGTCCACACCCCGCCCTGTACCCACCCTGTGCACACTCCCTGAGGATACTACCTCATCTCCCTTGACCAATGCCAATGTGTCCCCCACCAGTATGGCTGCTTCAAATGCAGAGCAGGAATTGGATGCACCCAGGTCACTGAACACAACACCAAGTGTCATAATGCCACTACCCTGTTACAGACTTTACCCCAGGTCAATATGGTCTCCAGTACGATTCCTCTATGTTCTTCTTGTCTACCTTCCCTTCGTATCTAGATGATGCTACCTATCCAGTATTCCTATTGTATCTGCTACCAGATAGGGACTCTTAGACTACCATATTTGGTATGCTCCACTTACTACTCTTGGACACATAGCCCTCCTATAGCATTATCTCTTTATTAATGCTGTGTCTCTCACACCACCATACTAGGCAACTCTTCGTTACCATACCTGGAATTACTACAATTAGCAATGTACAGCTCTACCTAGGTATTTAAACTGTGCTCTGTACTTTAGAAGATCTTTAGCTAGTTCTATGCAATTCTATGTGTAGTCTCTGGCCTCCGCAAGTCCATGGTTGGATACCGAGAACTAGGAACTCTATTAGTTGTCATCTTACTATTGACAGGATGCTGTCCAAGTGTTACCTAGTAGAACATAGGACTAAGATCTAATCTCCAGTGATTGCACGACTAGTATAACAAAAGAACTAGCTCATCCTTCTACCCCTGCTATTCAGCAGAAGGGCAAGACACCCAGAATCACATTGTACTGAATGCCAACAGAGCAAGAATCATCCCCTGAAAGCGAGGAAGGAACAGAACATGAGAAAGTGTTCTTTGAAGATGAGCCAACCCCTGGCTCAACCCCAGTGGAATGAAGACCCTTCGAAAACCCCTACCAGACCAACTCCTCCGCCCCCTCTAGACAAATAGCTGCCCCTTCTGGAGCACCCAGACCTCCTGCCTCTAGCTTGCTATTCCAAGAATGCTGAAGAAGATAGTCTGTTACCCCAGAGACAGTACTAGAGCATGCCACTCTTGCTCTAGTCCCTTCCATTGCTCCTTCACTCTCCCTGGTTGTACTTATCACCAATCCAGACCATGAACAGGATACTCCAATGGCAGACCCAGTACATCATGACAGGAAAGGGGAACTCCAAGTGGCTTTACCTGGAGATTTCGACAGAACCGCTACAGATGCTACTAGATGGATGTTAGCAATGACCGCTTTCTTCACCATAAATCAGGACATTTACGACAACAACTCACTCCTAATTCTCACCTGCCTCAATAAGATGAACAAAGGACAGGTGGCAGCCTTCGCCGAAACATGATACCTGAAAGTTGCAGACAGTACCTTCACTCAGTTCTGAGAAGTGTTTCACAATTCCTTTGTCCCCTCCAGACAGCAGGAAAGATCTTGGAATGAGCTATACAAGTTGAAGCAAAATGACTTCAAGGATGGAAGTGAAAGGGCATTGCTGGGGCAGTTGCAAAGAGGGAACTTTGACACCTATGTCACCACCTTCAAGCTGAAGGTGATGAGGAGCCAATTGGAGACAGGACATGACGACATCCTGATCGACATCCTGCGAAGAGGAGTGGATGAAAGACTGGCCAATATGATGGCTACATTGAACTCCCAGCCAACTAAATGGAGGGATTGAATAAAAAAGGCTCATGTATTCGATGAAAACATCCACCGCCTATGAAAAATCAAGGAATGAAGGAACTACATGCCACTTCCTTCCTCTGGAAGTTCCCATAATCATAAGGATCTGAATGCCATGGATGTCAGCACCATATGCTTAACACCTATTGAGCAAGCCGAGCATATGAAGAACAACAAATGCTTCATCTGCCACAGGATTGGATGTAGGACTACCAATCATCCAAGGAGGGAACCTTGGAGGTTCCTAGCAAAGGTTCACAATGTGAAAGCCATAAAAACTAGAGAAAACACCTTAGGGGAGTTCATTCAGAACTCAGATCTACCCAGGGAGGAACTTCTTTGGATTCTCCGAACCTGTACTATGGAAGATCAAGAAGTTCAAAAACTTGATACTTCTCAGGATTTTTAACCAGGAGGAAAGTAACAACATCTTTACCTCCCCTTTCTGTTGCACCTGTATTTGTATTAGGCTCTCACTCTAGAGCAATCAAACTCCCCATTTGCCTATATGAATCTAATGCAACTCAAAGTGTTGAAATCACTGCACTTGTCAACAGCAGAGCTACTGGATGCTTCATCAACAAATATCTTGTCCACCTGAATGGATGGAAGACCTGAAGACTCCCTAAACCCATTCAAGCCAATAATGTAGATGGCTCCAAAAACAAAAATGGAATAATTAGGAACTACGTTACCCTACAGGTTACTATAGGTTCTCAAACTGAATGAAGGAAGTTCCTGGTGATCAATTGTGGTATCAAAAAATTCATACTAGGCATCACTTGGTTGAATGATATCAATCCTATCATCGATTGGGCAACTGGTCAGATAGATATACCAGACTCTTCATCCACTCCACATCAAACTGATCCAATGGAGCAATGATATCTTCTCCAATATTTAGGAATATCTCCCAGCCCAGAATTACTTGCATGAGTAACCATCTCCACTGAATTAGGCCAATGTGCAGAAAAACCCAAAATAATCCTGCTGCCGAAATACACAAAGTTTAGGAAAGTCTTTGAAGAACCGGAAAACAGGGAGCTTCTGCCTCCTCACTCCTATGACCACACCATAGACCTTACCTCGGACTTCATGCTGAAAGTAGCAAAGGCATACCTCCTAAATCCTGAGAAGTTGGCTACCTGTAAAGCCTTTGTTGATGAGCATTTGAAATCTGGAAAGATTAAACCTTCGAAATCACCTCAAGCATCCCCCTTCTTTTTTGTACAAAAGAAAGATGGAGGACTATGACCCTGCCAGGACTATTGATATCTCAACCAACATACAGTCAAAAATGCCTATCCCCTTCCTCTCATCTCTGACCTCATTGACCAACTCAAGGATTCCTCCTTATTCACCA
>JBBPLV010001336.1:0-10205 GCA_038089975.1 Boletellus ananiceps | reverse complement strand
GAGCAGTAAGGTAAGTGGTACAGTGTCCTGATATGAAAAAAATCAGTCCAAGAAAGTTCCTACAAAGTGTCCTCTAGTGATCATAGGGATGCAGCCTCCTACTGGACCTGCATATGGACCTCTGAAGGACACTGGCAATGGCCAGACTGTCAGCGTCTTCTCTTGTAATTCATTGAGTTTCTCTAGCACTATGGTTTGTGCTAGGTCCAGGTTCTGGGCTGTGAACAGCTGCCAGGCCTCGGAGAGCTTCCTGCTTGGAGTGAAGCTGATGGACTCAATGGATTGCAAGGCTGTGGAGGGTTGTGAGGTCCTCCACTCGTTCTCGGAGCCTGTCTTGCTCATTTTGTAGGTCTATGATGAATCCTACAGTGAGTTGATGGTGTCCTCTTTTGAGGTCTAGAGTGGTCCAAGTGTCTAGTAGTCTTTGGTTGGTCCAATCCCAATGGTCAACTTGCCACAGGAGTCAATCGTTTGCATTGTTTACTTGAGTTTGGAGTTCTTGAGTATGGTTGAACTCCCTAAGTCCTTGCCAGATTTCTGTAGAAAGATGTTGGGCCATGTAAATGTACCATGGAAATTGGTGGTGAAACTTGTGGCACATCTGGAGGTTCAACTCCTGGTTCCATTGTCACTGTGTAGGGATGTCTCTTCTCCTGTCTGCTCTTCCCCAAGCTTCTGCAGGAGAGCAAAGCTCTCGTGTGAGTAATATTCCAAGTCCTCTATCCAGAGAGGTATTCAAACATCTCTGGCATGTTGATCTGATGGAAAATAGGATGCCATCACATTGGAGAAGATTTGATTCAGAGCACCTACCTCTAATTCCTGTCAGATTGTCATGTAGTCCCTAGTATCCTGACTGAAGATTTCATATCCTTGTCCATGGACTAAATGGTGCAGAGTCTCATAGAAGGATTGGACTAGTGTTGCCCATCCCATGGCTTCAAGCCATTCGATTAGTCACTCATTATGGTATAAGGACCCTGAAAGGGTCATTCTGGCATCCTGATGCATCCTGTCCAGGTCAATGCCAAGAGTCCCTGAGCTTATTTCAAATGGTGTTACATGCCAGTCAGTCAGGGCCAGAGCAGTGTCTGTTCCAGTTTCAGCTGCAGCTAGGGGAATGGACAGGTTGATGAGGTACCTCGGAGCTTGTACCAGCACCGGGATTGTTTGTTGCCCAGTGTGATCGACAATGTGATCGATTGTTTGCACCATCATTTGTTGATGATGCACTGGAAGGGTCAATTGAGAGAGGAATAGGATGTACCAGTTGATTGTTGGTTCTTCATTGAACACGAGTTTGGGGAAGGAAACTAGGGGTGGAGCAAAGGTGGGGATTTTGGAGATTACTATTTCTTCCATTGGAAGAAGAGGAGTCAGAAGGCAGCAGATGGGAGAGATGTCAGTGAGGTATGGGATTCCTTGGACATTGAACTCTAGTGATGGCAGGAGACTCAGTACCTGTCTACCATTGCTTTGTCTGTGTTGGTGTACATGGACTCCAGGTCCTCTAGCCTATTGGTTGCCTTGTAACCTGTTGAGCTGTCTGGCTGAGTGATGAAGTCCATATACTCCAGCCTGTACTCCAGGAAGGTTAGTTGGAATTCCTCCTGGAGCAGAAGGGTTGGATGCTCCTGGTGGAGCTCGTAGATTGTGGACTGGAAGAGGGGGGCAGATGATGAGTTCATTGTAAATGGGTGATAAAGCTCTGCTTAAGGATACAAGTAATTCTGGCAGTGGTGATCCAGAGGAAGGTGGAGAAGGATTGCAAGGGCAAGGAGGAGTAGGAGGATGATATGGGACTTGTGGAGCTGTAGCATATGACTCTGAGGTCATTGGACTACTTTCTTTGATGATTGGAAATGAATCTGATCGTGGTTTCTCAGGGATCACAGAAGATCGCTGGGGTCTGGACTTGTGGGTGGAGTGGTCCAAACTGGGAGGAGAAGGAATAAATATTCCCTCCACAACACTATTGTGTGGGTGATTATCATGACTACAAAGGGATGACAGATACTTTGAGAATGTTCCAAAGAAGGAGAACATGAATGTATGTGTAGAGGAAAAGGCCTGGGATGTGGGAACAAGTTGGGCAAAGACAAGATAAGAGAAGAACACATGGATAAAGGAAAGAAATCATAACATTACCCCTGTTGTATGCTCGAGCTCCAGGCTCAAGAACCTCAAAGTCTGGCTGACAGTGTAGGAGGGCCAGCAAAAACTCCAGTGGCTTGTTCAGGAGTGTAATGTTCAAATGGACAATCATTGAGGAGGTGACCAGTCTGATTGCAGCATCCACAGGTATGTGCAGGGCAAAATTGGGGTCCATGTCTCCATTGATGGCAGAAGGAACACTGTGTGATGAAGCAACAGTGAGCAGGATGGCTAGGGGCAAGGGTGTTACAGGAGGGGCATCAATACTCTGGGCAGTCATCTTGATAATGACCTACAAGATTGCAGTGAAAGTAACATGTGTGTTATGATTTCTTTCCTCTATCCACACATCCTCTTGTTATCTTGTCTTTACCCATCCTGTTCTTGCATGTTATGCGGGGCGTACCTCGAGGGTCGAGACTAGGACTGACCTACGGGCAGGACACTCACGAAGAGGTACTACTCAGCCCGAAGGGAACTAGGAGCTATACGGTCGCTTAGACCGGACTAGAGACTAAGGATGAGGACCCGAAGAGGGGGACTCAGACTAGAGATGACTCGAGATGACGCTGAATTGCGCAGATCAAGAATGGAGTACATGAGCTGTAGCTAAGGTTTATATAAGTTGGGAAACCGTGCACAGACCATATACTAGGAATGGAAAAGAACAAAAGAGAAACCTAAATCAGAAAGTCCAAGTTGAATCGGACGAAAGCGTAAGCGAAATGACTACAAGGGAACTATGGAAACTTCGAGAACGTTCCATAGTAGAAGAACGTAGATATGAGAGTAAACGAAGAGTCCTGGAATACGGGAACGGGTGGGGCGAAGACAAGATAATAGGAGGACGTGAGGATAAAGAAAAGAAACAGTAACATTGCATCCCTGGCCTTTTTCTATACACTTACATTCATGTTCTTCTCTTATGGAATGTTCTTGAAGTCTTGGTCATTCCTCTGTAGTAATAATGCTTATGCCTTTGTCTAATTCAACTCGGACCTTCCATTTATAGTTTCTCTTTTGTTCTTCCCTTTCATGGTACCTGGTCTGTGTACAGTTGTCCCCACTATATAAGCCTTAGCTACAGACCATGTACTCCATTCTCCCTCTGCACAACCTAGTGTAACCTTGGGTCATCCCCAGTCTGAGTCCCCTTCTTTGGGTCCTCATCCTCAGTCTCTAGTCTGGTCTTACAACTGTATAGTCTCTAGTTCCCTTCAGGCTGAGTTGTACCTCTTCATGAGTGTCCTGCCTGTTGGTCAGTCCTAGTCTCCATACTTGAGGTACACCCTGCATAACAAAAGAATGAGAATCTCCCCTCGTCCCTCCTATTCAGGAGTAGGATGCCCTAGTGATCATGTCTTACCACATTAGACCCCCAGAATCCTCAGATGAGGACATCCCTAGTCAAGAGTCTTCACACCACTTTGTCCCAGTACCCCCAGCCCCCACCCCACAGCACCATCATCATTGAATCTTTGTCTTGACCTCTAGTACCTACACCCCTGTCCCATCACAAGCACCTCAGCCCCTGGCCCCAGCACCCCCAGCCACTCCCCAACTCCCAGTCCCAACACCCCCAGTTGCTCCCCAACCCCCAGCACCAGCCATCATCATGTCTGAACTTAAAGCTGCCCTCCTCACAGACTTTTCAGGTGAACTTGCTGATGCCGTTCGATGGATCAAGGCCATGAAGGCCTACTTTTCGATCAACACCACACTCTATACCACTGATAACCACAAGGTCATGACCACTCTCAATAAGATGAGTAAGGGATGAGGAGTCTCCTTCTCTGAGATGTGATATGATTGCATGGCCGACACCACCATAGCCCAAATCAAGAAAACTTTCAATAAGTTTGTTGAAAACTTTGAGTCGACATTCTATCCCTTTGACACTAAAGCCACTGCCTGCCTTGAGCTCTCCAAGCTCATTCAAAAGTCTTTCAAACGCCCTGATGGAGAATCTGATGATGGTTTCCAAAAGTACATCACTGACTTTCAGAATCTCGCTGCCAAAGCAGGAATCACCAACCAAACCACCCTTATTGATCAGTTCTCCCTCAGACTTGATCAACAAATTGCCATCATGATCCTCTCAATGACCACTGTCCCCACCACCACTGTAGACTGGCTTGAGAAAGCCAAAACCTTCCATGCTCAGAAGGCCCACATCACCACCCTTAAAAGAGGACATTGAACCCCTTCAACCTTCTCCAATTGTTCCTCTGTCCCAGACCCAAATGCCATGGACATCAATGCAATCTGTGTCTCTAAGCTCACCCCTGATAAACAAGCCTGCTGCTTCCAGGAAGGTCTCTGCCTTCACTGCCGAAAGAAGGGTCACAATGCCCAACAATGTCACACCTTTACTTCCCAGGCCCCTCAGACATGCTCCTCCAATAACCCCTTCCACCCACAATGAGTCCAAGCCACCACTACTTCCTCTGTCACCTCTGTCATTACCCCTGCTACACCCTCCATTCCCAAACCACCCTCTGTCCTGGAAACCTACATCAATAGCCTATGAACTGGAGGGAAAGATGAAGGCAAGATCCTTCAAACCTTGAGACTCTGTTTTGACAATGCCCCAAAGGAAGAAAGTTCTTCAGGTTTTCACTAAGGGAAGTCATCCCAATGTCCTCTTCTCTAGATATTTTTATTGCAGGCACAACCAAGGGAATGGGAACTAAAGGAATGGACTCAGGCTTCTATTGGTAGAAGACTTCAGAATGTAACTAACCTAAAGGAATGGACTAATCAACATTAGTATGGTCTTAACATCAAAGAGTGCAGTGTCTCACCTCAGGCTTCTATTGGTAGAAGACTGAGGTGTGACTGGGAGAAAAGTCCAACCCAAATAAAGTCCATGATTACATAAGCTGGTACCATTGTAACTGTACACAAAAGGGGTATATGCAACAACATGCCCACTCAACAATGACCATCTTTATAAGTAATACCTAACAATTTGCAAAAATGAATGTACTTATCTTGTGAGAGTCCTTTGGTCAAAACATCTGCTGCTTGCTCGTTCATAGATAGGTAAGTCACAGAGATGTCACCTGATTCAACCTTCTTGTGAATGAAGTGATGACAAATGGAAATGTGCTTCATTTGATCATGAAACATTGCATTTTTTGCCAGCAAGATTGCTGATTGGTTGTTGACACAAAGTAGGATTGGGTCAGTCTGTGTGATTGCTCCTAATTTACCAAGAAGTGTACAGATCCAAATGGCTTCTTTGGCAGCTGTGGACATGGCCATGTACTCGGCTTCCATGCTTGAGAGGGCTACAGAGGTCTGTTTCTTGGATGACCAGCTGAAAGTGCTGCTGTGGAGAGTAAAAGCAAATCAAGTAATGGAGCAGCAGTTGTTTACATCAGCTGCCCAATCAGCATCTATATATCTGATCGGGTCAGCTTCCATTGATGCAGTAAAGTGGAGACAAGAATCTATGGTACCACAAAGGTAGCAATAGACTCTCTTGAGTGCAGTCCAGTGGCATTCACCTAGCATCACAGCATGTCAGCTCAGGACACCCACTGCATAGGAAATGTCAGGATGAGTGGCTAACATGGCATGCATGAGTGCTCCAAGAGTGCTCTGGTACTCTGTAGCATTGAGTTCGGCTTGCTCAAGTTTGGCAAGTTTCAGATTGGACTTGATAGGGGTACCAATGGAGTGTCCATCCTGCATTCCAGCATGCTGCAGTAGTGTCTCAACGTAGCATTTTTGCAATGGCTCAATGGTGCCTTTGTTGCAGTCTCAAATGATCTCCATGCCTAGAATCCAGCCCACTTCTCCTAAATGAGAGAGATTGTACTTAGCAGTGAGTTGAGATTTGAGGTGATCAATGGCAGCACAGTCTTTTGACAGGATGAGTTTGTCATCAATATAGACAGCTATGATAATTAGCACATTGTCCTTGACTTTGAAAAATAGACTGTGGTTCACATTGCCATGGGTGAAACCAAGTTCCTTGAATACTTCTCACAAGTGCTTGTACCAGGCCTTCAATGCCTGCTTTAGACCATAGAGTACATGGTACAGTAGCCAGACCAAGTCTGAATTGCAGAAGCCAGGCAGGGGATGTAGATAAATTTCTTTGTCAAGCTTTCCATTGAGGAACACAGACTTGATGTCCATTTGGTGAATTTCAAGGTTGTACTGAGTGGTGAGGGCAAGTAAGATTCATATGGTGGTGAACTTGGCAACTGGCATAAAAGTGTCAGTGTAGTCGATACTGTGGACTTGGACGTACCCTTTGGTGATGAGACAGGCCTTATATTGTTCGATTTCGCCAGTGGGTCCTTGCTTGATCCTGAATACCCATTTCAAATCAATTAACTTGCGATCCAGTGGCCTTTTGACTTCCTTGTACAGTCCAAGGTGCTGGAACATCTTGAGTTCCTCAACCATCACCTCATACCATCAATTGCCATCCAGACAGTTGACAGTGTCTTCAAACAAGGTGGGCTCATCCTCACAAGCAACACTTGCTCGATAAGCAATATGCAATGTTGACTCATTGCAATTCCCATGCAACTCACATATTGCAGTGGCATCCTCAGCCATGGACACCCCATTCTCAGCATCTTCGACTTCCTCAGTACCCTCAATGCTCTCCCCCAGTTCATCTTCAATGGTGCTTGATGGTAGCATCAATTTCTGGTAAGTGTTGACAAAAAATCTTGGGTCATCATCTCTAATGGGTGTTACACAGGGGCATACCTCAAGTATGGAGACTAGGACTGACCAATGGGCAGGACACTCATGAAGAGGTACAACTCAGCCCAAAGGGAACTAGAGACTATACAGCCATAAGACTGGACTAGAGACTGAGGATGAGGACCCAAGGAAGGGGACTTAGGCTGGGGATGACTCAAGGTTACACTAGATTGCGCAGAACAAGAATGAAGTACATGGTTTGTAGCTAAGGTTTATATAGTTGGGAAAACCATGCATAGACCAAGTGTCGCAAACAGAAAGAACAAAAGAGAAACTATAACTGGAAGTCCAAGTTGAATCAGACAGGAATGTAAGTGTGATGACTACAATGGAATGATCAAGATTTCAAGAACAATCCATAGAAGAAGAACATGAGTATGAATGTAAAGAAAAAGGCCAGGAAGGCATGAACAGGAGGGACAAAGGCAGGATAACAAGAGGACATGAGGATAAAGGAAAGAAATCGTAACAACAGGTTCCCATCTAGCTCTTGATGATCTCCTCATGGCTGCTGGTAGTATTGGGTGTGGGTACAGTCCTGGTGGCCCACTTGACATTGCTGTCCACCTGTTTGTCACATTGCTAGGGGATCTGTTCCCACTCACAGATCAGGCAGATCACGACTGATCTTCATCCACTCCACTAACTGCCATGTCCTTATCACTGTCCGTTTGACCAACAGGACCTGTGGGATTGAGTTGAGTGTCCTCCTCAACCACTCCTCTCTCATCACCATCATCATTGCACCCTTCAATGGTGAGTGGTACCTTTTCCTTTGACAGCTTGACATGTGGTGTTGACGGCTTGCTATTCTTAGCAGTTGTGGTTCTCTCCTCGAGGACAACACATTCAGATTGCTCACCATTCCCCTCCTCAAACACAATGTCCCACGACTCAATGATTCAGCCACTCACTTGATGTAGGCACACATAGGCCTTTCAATTTTTGGCAAAACTGAGGTAATGACATTTGAGTGACTTCATGTCGAGTTTGTGATGCTTTTCTTCAAGGATATGAACATGTGCCATGCATCGAAATATGTAGAGATGCACTACATTGGATTTGTTGCCTGTAAATACTTCATGCAGAGTCATGTGTTCCTCAAGCACTCGTGTTGGAGAATGATTGATCAGGTAGGCCGCATGCTGGATAGTGCCACCCCAGTACTTATTGGGCAGACCTGCATCACTCAGCATGGCATATGCACTCTCAACTAGTGTATGGTTCATCCATTCCAACATGCTGTTTTCCTGAGGTGTGTACACATTTGTCTTTTCATGTTGGATGCCCTTTGACTTCAAGTAGGCATCAAATTCTGCTGAGCAGTACCCTTCTCCACCATCCATTCAAAGATAATTTGGCTGCTCACGTGTCTCTGCCTCTGCTTGTATGAAGTACTCCTTCATTAGACTGAGTACCTCATCTTTTGACTTCAGCAACTTGATGACAAGGTGGTGAGACATTCTGTCAATGAAGGTGACAAAATAGCAGTGTCCCGTTCATGTGAGCATCTCCATCAGCCCACAGATGTCCGAGTAAGTGTGGTAGAGGACTCTTGGGTTTTGGACATCTGACTTAGTGGGAATAGTCTCTTGGTGTTGCTTTCCATCTAGGCAACCTTTGCAGGTGGGCCCTTCAAGACTTCGCAGTCCTACTATCTCCATTCCCTCAACCATATCCTGGTTGAGTAATCTCAAGACAGTCCTAGTGTGTGCATGTCCAAAACAACAGTGCCGAGTGGCTAGGGATGCCTTCGATATGTAACATGAGTGGCAAGTGCTGTCAGTGGGTTTGACAGGTCTATTCTCCTGTCATCTGTTATGACATACATGGTGTGGCTTCCAGATGTGACTGTCACATTGAGGATGTAAAGTGAGTTTCATTTCATTGCCACAGTAGCAACTTTGCTCCCAGCCATAACTTTGCAGGTGTCCAAGTCAAAGAGGACTTGTAGTTCCTTTGACGCCAAGGATGGAACAGAGACGAGATTTGCATCCAGGTCTGGAATGAAGTATACATTGTGCAGTATGGTCTGACTTCTGTTCCCACCAGCTCCACACATGTCCAATTCAACCTGTCTCTTGCCCACTGCCATAATGGACCTCCCATCCCTGATTACCACAGGTTCTGATGGTACCAAGGCCATAAACATGGCAAACCACCTTCACTGGCAGCACATGTGTGCTGAAGCACCCGAGTTGATGATCCACTCATTTGGGCTCATCTTCAGACCTGTGTGTGCTACAAAGAGCTGGAGGGGCTCTCGTTTGGCTACTTGCACGATCTTTGCAGTCAGGTCAGTCTTTTCTGTTGACTTCCCCTTCTTGTCCTTCTCTGACTCTCCTGAAGACTTTGACTTGTCAGCCTTCTTATTTGGGCACTTGTCCTTTGTATGTCACAGTTCCTTGCAACCATAACACCTGACCTTTGGCTTGTCCTTTTCCTTCCCCTTTCCTTTAGACTTCGACTTTCTGTCTATGGCCTTTGCTGCTAGGGCCAAGTGCGATTGCGACCCTTGGTGTGTTCTTTCCTCAATGAGTACTTACAATATCATGGAGTCGATAGTCAACTTGTCATTTGTTGACATGAGGATTGTGCGGAAGGTGGAGTAGGATGGGGGTAGTGAAATCACCATTGTGATTGCCACTAGTGAATCATCCAGTGGTTGACTGAGCATACTCAATATGAGTGACTTGTGTTGCATCGTGTTTAACTGGATCTCCATAGGACTGTCATCTGTCAGGGTTCCTCAAAATAGTTCACCAATAAGGTAGGCAATCATTTGCTTCCCTTTTCCTTCATATCGCTCACTGAGTTTTGTCCAAGTCTGCACTGCCAACATGGCATACATCACCCCACTGAGGGGCTCATCCTTGAGCATCAAGGTTATTTGTGTGCAGGCTTCTCTGTCCTTCAAGGACCATTCAGTGTACTCATCCAGGTGTGTAGATGCATCTGGGGCTTTGATTTTGATTCCACCAACAACCTCCCAGAGTCCTTGAACCTGAAGAACTTTCTGGACACAGAACTTCCACATCTGGTAGTTCAAGCCATCGTCTGTGAGAGACGGAACATCATATAGGTGACTGGAGGTGGCGATGACCTTATTCAAGGACAAGGTGGATGTAGCAGTGTTGGTAGAGAGACTAGCAGCTAGTGTGGTAGAAGCAGAAGACAGGTGATTTGGCATTTCGAAAATGAGATTGAGTAGCTAGGATCTTGTACATTGTATTTCAGACAGTTAGAGCAACTCAGGGCTCATAACCTTTTGTTGCAGGCACAACCAAGGGAATGGGAACTAAAGGAATGGACTCAGGCTT
>JBBPLV010001334.1:0-10208 GCA_038089975.1 Boletellus ananiceps | reverse complement strand
ACATTGCTCCAAACCAGGCCGGCTCCCAAGGGTACGGCGGGAGCTGGCCCGGCTTTTACAACTAAATTGTCTTGACTGAATCATCCTGTTAAGTTATTCAATGTAGCCCTAGTATCCTTCCATTTGCCGTGTAGCCCTATTATTGTTGGTATGCTATTTATGACCACCGTACGATAGACAGTAGAGTACCCAGCCCGGTGCCGGGCCCCAACATCGATAGCTGATGTCCGCTGGCACAGACGACTTGGCGTAACATCCATAATATTACCATGAGCCCTATCGATCGGGGGTTGCCAGTTTTGTTTGCTCATGCCATCCAACGCCGCATACGAGCGGCTCCCACTGCACTCGGTCTCGGATTCAGCCCGTTCTCGTTCTCGTTCTCGCTCGCCACGTTTCCGCTCGTCCCGCAAGCCCAGTTTTTCCACGTTGTTGGTACGCCCACGGACGTGTTTCACCGCGCTCAAAGTCATTGTCCCACTCCTCGCCGTCGCCATCCTCACCGGCTTGTTTCTCTATGAACCCCACATCGAACTTGCGTTCTACTCCCGCGAGTGGATACAAAACGAAATCACACCTGTAGAGCCTCTCCTGGGCTGTTTCGACCCCGACCGCGTCAGCCCGCACTACAACGTCTCCAAGCACCTCTACGGCCCCAAGCGCACCGAGGTGCACGCCGGCGTGCCCATGCGGTTCGACATGGACTGCTACGACTTTGCGGCGACGATCCCATCCCCACCCCGCGTGCCATCACCGGCCCCCGACGAGGAGCGCGTGCACTACCACACCTACTGGCGCGTCGACCTTGCGCCGTTTGGCGAACGGCAGGAATACATGCTCAAGTCCTTTTTTGCGACCCAGGACGTCGACCATGCCCGCCTGATCGTGTGGTCAAACGGCGCGGACCTGCGCGCGAACCCGATCCTCCGCACGTATCTTGCCCGCTTCCCGCGCGCATTCGACGTGCGCGTGGCCGACATCGAGACGCTCGCGCGCGGGACGCCGCTCGACGGGAGCGGCCTGCTGCGGCTCAACGATAAGAAGGCGTGGCTCGACGGCGACCTCGTCCGGCTGCTGGTCGTGTGGGCGTACGGCGGCGTGTGGGTTGACATGGACTCGCTCCTCACGCGGGACCTCTCGCCCCTCCTCGAGCACGAGTTCGTGACCCAGTGGGATTGCTATGGTACGTTGTCCCTTTTTTTCTATACCCCACAACTGCGGCCGCTAAGCGATGTTCTCTTCTCCCTTTCCCTCGACCCTCGATCGCATGCTCGCATCATGACGTCCTCCACGCACAGACAAGCCCTACCTAGCGCTCAACGGCGCGCTGATGCACTTCCACAAACACTCGCCCTACCTCTGCGAGGCGTTCCATATCATGGCCACCGCCCACGCCGCACCAACCCCGGGCTCGACCGACTGGGGCGCGCTCCTCTACCTCAAGCTCTGGCGGCGGCTCGTCGCTGCGCACGTGCCGCCGTTTAGGATCCTCCCGTTTTGCTTCAGCGACGCGCGTGCGTGTCGGCTGGACAATCGCCTTCCGGATCCGTTCAAGCCTGATCGAGCAGCGGGTGGTATCGGCGGTGGCGGTGGGGTCGGTTGGGGGTGGGGAGGTGGATCAGCGACGGGAACGGGCATGGGGACGGGACATGGAGCGCTCGAGGTGGGCGGGGTGTTGGATCGGACGCTGAGCAAGGTGTTTTCGGTGCATCTGCACAATCAGTGGGACAAGGCGTTTCCAAAGGGCGGGTGGATCGAGCGGTTGTTGTTGGCACGGTACGAAGGACGGTTGGAGGAGATGGCGCGCGAGAACAGGAGTGGCAAGTAGAGGAAGGAATAGGTGGGACGACGTGACGCGGGTGGGAGGCGTTGGATCGTTGGATGAGCAGAGATTCGTGTTCTGGTGCTTGGTTTTTGGTGCTGGCATCTTTGACGTTTGAAGAGTAACGTACGTACGACCCAGTAATGTTGATCCAGGTCTTCTGAAGTACCACGCCAAAGTATAGACTTCGGTCCCATTTTTGTGTGACTAGAGTTTTCTTCTAGCTCAGATGCATTATCGACACTGGTGCCAATTGTTATTACATAAATAAGAGGCAAAGCTTCACGACGGAATGATGTACATCGATAGAATGCTAGCAAAAACATCAGTGTAATCAAAGCAAGGCAGACAGCTCGGAAACACATGACGACTTGGCTTGGTGGGTGGAACGATCCTTTTCGTGAGAGACATGCCAACGTGCCGGCACATCCCACGAGGGTCATCTCATCGTCGCCGTCGAGCCCGCCCCATCTCAAGCAACGCTCGCAGCGATCAACTCCTCCAGCTTCTCAGCGTCCATCTCCGGAATCCGAGGCACGATCCTACATTGGAACGGCGCAGGTCGTCTATATGCATGCGCGCATCATCAGCACCACGTCCAAGGGGAAAAAGAGGACGGTAACAGAGTTCGAGCACACTCACATGACGAGTCCGTTCGCGAACTTGGCCTCCATCGGGACCTCCACTCCGTTCTCGTCCAGCGGCTTTTGTATCTTGAACACGGCCAGCACGGTCGCGATCACGATCCATACCGACGTGTCGGCAAAGTATTTCCCGACGCACATCCGGCGCCCGAATCCAAACGTGATGTTCTCGGTACTGTTGGGCTTGAGCGAGCCATCTTCGTTTAGGAACCGCTCGGGCATGAACACATTTGGGTTGGGATACTTGGATTCATCGTGCGCCATCGACCTGGCAGACGCCAGGAGTATCAGAAGACTGTGGTTTTCGATGGATCGTTCAAAGCGCGTACTGACCATAGGTTTGCCAAGATGACGGCACCTGAAAGGAAAGGGATTAATAGACGCTCGATTGCTCGAGGCCAACTCACCCTTGGGAATGTGAAATCCATCATACACGTCGTCGTCCACTGCCGCATGGGGAAGCGCTGTGGAATGCAAGGCGGGATCAGTGGCGAGGGCTAGCCAAGGGACAAAATTACTCACACAGAGGAGCGACGGGGCTGTATCTAATACTTTCCCAACAAACAGCGTCCAACAAGGGCAAGGAAGGTCGGTCCTCTATTGTCGGCAGCCTGTTCTTGCCCACAACTTCGTCAATTTGTGCTTGTACTTTCTCCTGCACTTCCGGATTCAGCATGATCATTAAGAAGAACGTCATCAGGGTGGAGTGCGACTACTCTCCGACAGGCTCCCATTAGCATTAACTCGGCATGGATATTTCATGCCACGCACCGTCTCGGATCCACCTACAGGATTCGAATGGGTGCGGTCAAGTGAGTAACAATGAATCGAGTGCTTCGATTACGTACCAAAGAAAGAGGTCGCAGCCGCTCCTTTGAGTGCTGTCATCCATGATTGGTCCGGTACTGTTCCCTTGTCTTCCATATATCGTAGTGCATCGTGCACCATGGATGGCGCGGCGTGACCGGCTGGCTGTAAAGTGCATTCAACGGTTGGCTGGGGAAACGTTTAGGAACCAATTACCTGCTGCATCGAATGCCTGAACCCTGCTTCGACAAACTGTCCCGAAAGTTTGCGCGCAATCCTCATGTCCCTTTTGAACGACATCCCGGGAAACCATGCCGGAAGCTTCAGTACTAGAAGGAATGTGAACCCCTCTGAGGACGATGAGACAAAAGCATAATTGACTGACGCATCGGGAACGCGGTGAGAATCAATGCAACGTCGGGACGTTGAACAGCTATCACGATCTCTTGCACCTTTTCCACCATCTTAAAGAGCTCGTCATCCCCAGACGGAGGGTCGTAATCGTACGCGCTACCTAGAATGATCGAGGCGGTGTATCTCGACGCGACGTCAGACCGGGTTTAGCATTGTATCTGACTCCAGATACGTACTCAAATAAATGTTCACTGAGATGTTCTGGGGTAGCAAGCAGTCGTCGGAGGGTTTGACACGCTTTTCGGTTGAAAAACGGAAGAAATCTCTGCACCGCATCGCCACGGTAGGTCTGGTGAAAAAACCGTCGATGCAACCGCCATGCGTCGCCATAGGGTAAAAATGCAGAGTTGAAGTCTATTCCGCACCTAGCGCGAAGGGTCCAGATCCGTTGCGCGGCCCAAGAAGAGAGGACGTACAATTCGTTGGTGATCAAGTAAGGGCGGCCCGAAGTGTTCGAGGAACGATTCTCTAACAAATCCCTCGCGACCTTGTCTGAATTGATAATAATGACATCTTTTCCCAGTAACCGAGAATAAACCAAGTCGCCTGAAAAGGAGTCTACATGAGCGAAGGGCGCATACCTTGGCATGTTTTTACCTACCATACGTTTTCGACCATTCGCGGTAAGTCAACCATGGTGCATCTGGGTCGACTCCGATAACGTTACCAACCCATGGTATACCAGGAGGGCCGGGTGGTAATCGGAAAGCAGGCTTTGGGTTCCCAAAATATCGCCGCCCGACATACATGACCACGATGCACCCAAACGCAATGGCGGATATCGCGATCGAAATAGCCATGAGGGGAATGACGATACAAACTGTGGGTCCGAGAGTGCCTCCGTTTTATGGATGGGTGGCGCCCCCGGGACTCTTCCAATTTGAGATGTCTGCTGTGTCGATACCCAGGATACGTAGCGCGATCACAAGGATCATTTCGAATTGGGAAAAAACTTGGTCATGTCTGAGACATTGGTTGAGGACATTAGCCCAAAATATCCCTGTTTCAGAGCCACTGTCACCTTGCATAGCTTGCCACACACGTACAAGGTCTCATCCTCTGGATGGAATCCGATTGGAGGGGTGGTTGGCGCAGGGATGAAGAGCTCTTATCCAGTGCTAGCCTGCGAACGGACCCAAAAACCATCTGTCGTTGTAGAAGTCGCATTGCCAGTCAAGACGGCGCATCGATTCGCGGGACCAAAAACAGGAGGTAGGTTGTTCTGAATACGGCCTCTGAGATCTGCCAGCCAAGAGTCGAGTATGAAAGGCAGCCAGAACGCTGCAGGGAGATAGCAGGACAGAGCCGAGTACGATCCACAATGAAGTCTATCTCAGCGACTCGCTCGGTGCTTTGCGACAGCCTTCAGATCCGACGCTACCCTGACGAGCTTAGCAGAGTTGCCCCAAAAGCGTGCAAGAGCGAGATTTTCAAGCCCCGACAAGCGCCAGTCCCAGTCTGCAGTCTGACCCGGACTTGAACCGACCGAGAAAACAATGAAAGTAGTCGGCCAGGTGCTGCAGAATTCTGTCCATGATTTCAGCATGCGTGACCGCGCTACAGGAAGATTCCCAAGCTGATCAGCGGCCAGGCATAGACTCGGGGTCACACGCATATCACGTACAAGCACCGCGATAGTTGCAAACCTGAGCGTGTATTTCAACTTACTGTAAGGGTCATGGACTCTTGAAACCTGCACTCTTCAACTCACGATGGGTATCCAGCTAGCGGAGCTACCAGTCAATGCCTATGGCATCGCATGTGTCGTTGCTGCCACCACTGTCGTGATCGCCAAACTGTCCCAAAAGTCCAAGGTATGCACCATTGCCAGGAACGTGTGCTCGCACCCGATTCATCATACTTTTTCACAGCTCGATGGGTTCCCGACTGTGGGCTCAGATGACTGGCTTGGCTCCTGGTGGGCTGGTTTGAGGTCCCTCACGAATGCTCAAAATCTCATACAGGCGGGCTACAAGAAGGTGAGTCCCGTCCCGGATGGTTGTGCCGTCTTGACGTTTGATCGTCCAGCACAATCCTACACCGTTCAAATTTGCAGTCCCCTCCTTTTGGACAATCATTTTGAGTGACCGCAGACATCTGGAGGAACTGGCGAGGGCGTCCGACGAAGACTTTTCTTTTCAAGAAGCTATCCATGCTGTCAGCCACGGCCCCGTTTTTTCTCTAAGTCGGATTTACATTAAATGCGATTTACAGCAACTCCAGACCAAGTATACGCTCGGTCACGAGATTATTCACAATCCCTACCACATTAGCATCATTCGTTCTCGCTTGACTCGAAATCTCGAAATCCTCCATCCTGAAATCAAAGACGAGGCTATGGCATCCTTTGACGAGATTCTGAATCTTAGCGGAAATGGTGCGGGTCCTGATCTGACATGTGTCTCCTGTGCACTGATCTAGGAGCACTCAGAGTGGAAGAGTGTACCCGCATTGGAGGCCATCGAGAGGGTAATTTGTAGAGTGAGCAATAGAGCGTTCGTCGGTCTCCCATTATGTAGGCTTTCGGCCCGTCACCTTGTACTGTCTTCTCACTTCGGTTGTTCTAGGCCGCGACCCTGACTGGATAGATCTCAATCTCCGATTCACCGTCGACGTGGTTCGAGGTGGCGTCATAGTCGGGCTTTTCCCAGAGTTCTTGAGACCGTAAGTCAAGATTGATGCCACCCGGTCACTCGAGACGTTGCTCACACCCGACAGATTGGCTGTTCGTTTCCTGACTAATCTTCCACGGAGCTTTGTGCGTGGTCTGCGTCTTCTCGGTCCAATAATTGAAGAGCGGCGGAAATACCTAAGTGAATACGGGGAGAATTGGGATGACAAGCCAGTTCGTTGATTTTTATTATTATTATCGAAAGAACCTTGCTGTAATTTTTTTTTTTTTTTGATAGAACGACCTCTTGTCGTGGCTGATGGATGAGGCAGAGGGCCCAGAGCAGAGTGCGGAGCGTTTGACGAACCGTATACTGGTCGTCAATTTCGCCGCGGTCCATGTGAGTACGAGACGTGAATGCTCTGCAACGGACGCTTAACTCATCCTTAGACATCCTCCAACGTACGATCCGAATCTTTACAGTAGCCCGGTCCCCAGGCTAATATGTTCCATATGATCCCAGTCTCTCACACAGGCCCTCTTTCACCTCGCAGCGAATCCTCAGTATGTCCAGCCACTCCGCGAGGAAGTTGAAAGCATCGTTGAGAAGGACGGGTGGACTAAGGCTGCGTTGGGCAAGATGCACAAAGTCGATAGCTTCCTCAAGGAATGCCTGCGCATAGAGGGACTCAATCTCAGTAATTACGTTCCCATGTTCACCCGTTCTTTTCGTGCTGATCGCTATGATTCGCTAGCAACCTTGTCACGCATGACTATGAGAGACTTCACGTTCTCAGACGGGACTTTTATCCCCAAGGGAACGTTGGTCGCCGCCTCCGCCCAATGTCTGCACCATGACGAGAAACTCTATGCCAACGCCGGCGTATTCGAGCCATTCCGATTCGTGGACTTGCACGAGGAAGACGGGAAGGGTCAAACACATCACTATGCGTCGACCACGACCGAATATTTACCGTTTGGGCTTGGTAGACATGCGTGGTGCGACCGTTCATCTCTTTCTACTATCAGCGTGTTGACCCTCTTCCTATCTGTTTTAGCGCGGGACGCTCCTTTGCTGCAACCGAGCTGAAGTCTATTTTGGCTTACGTTGTCATGACATACGACATAAAGTTGGAGGACAACACGCCCCGTCCGTCCAGCTGGAATATCGCGACATTCGTATCAGCCGACCCCCACGCCAAAATCATGCTTAGGAACAGGATTCGGTGACTCTGGTGCACTTGTTTCTCGTACTTACATTGCACATGCGGTCTCTGTGCATGTTTAAGTACCTCCCTGCTTTTGGTCACGCTTTAGGAATCCGGATCATCTGTGTGACTGCTTTGGGATGGAACAGCAAGTTGATTCGCATAACCGGGACCTGGAGCGGCCCACGCCCGCAGACCGCGAACCGTGATGTAAATTACAAGCAAGCTGGCACTTGCACACGCAGATAATCGAATGCGGAAGCGTCTCGATGTCACTTTGTAGTACCCCAATCGGGGTATCGCGGGCGGAGCTCGCAGCTCCAGGTCGGAGATGCAATCCGGGATTTCCCGATCCGACCTCACGAGCGCGCCGTGGGGGTACAGCATGTAAGTTTTGTCGAAGTCATACTCAGGGCGCCCTTTGACTGACGATGACAGGCGTCCACGCGGTGGAATTGCCAGTCAATGTCTATGGTGTCGCCTGCTTCGTCGCTTTGGTCATCGTCATCACCAAACTGTCCCAAAGGTCCAAGGTGAGCACAGCGACTGCCAAAGATCCATGCGCTTTACGAGTCGGTGATTCATCGTACTCTTCACAGCTTGACAGATTCCCCGCTGCAGGCTCAAACACTTGGCTTGGCTCATGGTGGGCTGCTCTGAGGTCCCTCACGGATGCTCAGAACCTCATACAGGCAGGCTACAAGAAGGTGAATCCCATCCAGACTCAGGACGGCTACTCCCGTCTCAACGTCTGATCGTCTAGCACAGTCCTGCGCCGTTCAGGTTTGCGGAACCCTCCTCTTGGACGGTCGTTCTAAGCGATCGCAGACACCTGGAGCAACTGGCGAGAGCGTCCGGAAACGACTTTTCTTTTCAGGAGGCTCTCCATGTTGTGAGCGTCAACTCCGTGTCGTCAAAGTCAGACTGACGTCCGCTTCGATCCACAGCAAATCCAGACCAAGTACACGCTCGGCCATGATCTTGTTAACAATCCCTATCACGTTGGCATCATTCGCTCCCGCCTCACACGAAATCTCGAGGTTCTGTATCCTGAAATTAAAGACGAGGTTGCGATGTCCTTTGACGAGATTCTAAATCTCAGCGGACATGGTGCGGATTTTGGCTTCGCGGGCGTCCACCGTACATTGATGTGGGAACCTAGAGTGGAAGAGCGTGCCTGCATTGGATCTCATCGACAAGGTCATCTGCAGGGCGAGCAACAGAGTGTTTGTCGGTCTCCCGTTGTGTACGCCTACTAGCCTCCCGCTGTCTTTTCTTTTCTTACTTTGACTGTTCCAGGCCGTGACCCCGCCTGGATAGACCTTAATATCCGATACACCACGGATATCGTCCGAGGTGGCGTCATAGTCGGGCTCTTCCCAGACTTCATGAGACCGTAAGTCGATGCCACTCGGCCGCTCAGAACGTGCAACTCAACACAGCCAACAGATTGGCTGTTCGCTTCCTGACTAACATTCCGTGGAGCCTCGCACGTGGTCTGCAACTGCTCGGCCCCTTAATCGAAGAGCGGCGGAAGCACTTGAACGAGAACGGGAAGAACTGGGATGACATGCCTGTTCTTTAATCTCTTTGTCAGTGAGGAAAGGGCCTTGACCTGACTTTGGATAGAACGATTTCCTAACGTGGTTGATGGATGAGGCAGAGGGTCCAGAGCAGGCCGCAGAGTGTTTGACAAAACGCATGCTGTTCGCCAATTTCGCGGCGGTACATGTGAGTACGGGACGTGAATGTTTTCGCCACGAGTACTTAATTCTTCCTTTTCTGCCCCAGACCACCGCCAACGTATGTTCAGCCTCTTTGCAGTAACTCGATTCCCAAGCCTGATATATTCCGTATGATCGCAGGCTCTCACACAGGCCCTCTTCTACCTCGCAGCGGATCCTCAGTATGTCCAGCCACTCCGCGAGGAAGTTGAAGGTATTATCGAGGAGGACGGATGGACCAAGACTGCGTTGGGCAAGATGCGTAAAGTCGATAGCTTCCTCAAGGAATGCTTGCGCATAGAAGGACTCAATATCAGTAATTGCATTCTCGTTCGTTCGTACGATTTCGCGCTGATCGACATGATTCGTCAGCAACCATGTCGCGCATGGCCTTGAAGGACTTCACGTTCTCGGACGGGACTGTCATCCCAAAAGGAACGTTGGTCACTGCCTCCGCCCAATGTCTGCATCACGACGAGAGGTTGTATGCGAATCCCGACACATTCGAGCCATTCCGATTCGCGGACTTGCACGAGGAAGAAGGGAAGGGTCAGACGCATCAACTTGCATCAGCCACGACCGAGTATCTACCGTTCGGACTCGGTAGACATGCATGGTACAGCCCGTTTTCTTACTCTCCTTTTTCCATCCCCGTTTACTGTTTGTCAGCGTGGGACGCTTCTTCGCGGCAATCGAGCTGAAGTCCATTTTGGCTCATGTCGTCATGGCATACGACCTGAAGTTGGAAGACAACACGACCCGCCCGCCCAGCCGAAATATTGCGACGTTCATATCAGTCAATCCCTATGCTAAAATTGTGCTTAGAAACAGGGTTCAGTGATTCGGCAGACCTTGTGCTTGCGCCTCATATCCCTCCGTGTGTTAAAGTACTTCGAAGCGTGCTCGAGCATTTCCATTTTGTGTATAACCCATTTATATTCCTATCGACCTTGCGGCCTTTCAACCGCGCATGGAAGC